>QXTE01000172.1:396624-544801 GCA_003942145.1 Platysternon megacephalum
GGGGGGGGGGGGGGGGGGGGGGGGGGGGGGGGGGGGGGGGGGGCGGGGGGGGGGGCGGGGTTGGTCTCCGGCAGAGCTGAGGGTAGGGTCCTGAGACTACGCGGGTGTGGGTTGCCCCTTGGAGATGACACACGCCTCCTGGTTCTGGATGACCCTCAGCGGAAGTGCGTTGGCCGTCTGAGTCGCTGCTGCGATCTGGTTGGCCAGTTTCAAATTCTTTGCTGAGGTGGCGTCTTGCACCCCACCTTGGATGGCACTGCCCGGGCGAGGCTCTGGGGATCCGTACATCCCCGCACTCCAGCGCCTGCTCAAGGCCTCTAGCCTTGAAACGTCGCTAGTTCCCGGCACCCAGCAGGGCACAACCTGAGGGCCCACCCTGGGGTGGCAGCTGGCTATGCAGAAGACTGAGGCCTTCCTCGACCTGCTCTCCTGGGAAGGGGTTTGTGCGCGCAGAGGGTTATGGGAAATGGAATCAGGACGCTGCGTTGGGGCCGTGGGCCGTGTCTGGATTGGGGGCATGTGACAGTGGACGTGTGGACGTGCCGTCTGGCTACAGCGATTGCTCGCCCATAAAGTGCACGTGTCCAGTTCATGCGCTGCAGTGTCCCCTTGCATCTGCCCTGCTGCTCGGCCAGTGACGCTTCCTCAGGATGTCCAATTCCCCGACTCCCGTCACTGGGAGTGATGTCAGGGCGGCACCTACTCACTCATCAGCCTCCACTTCTCTGATGTCCCCTGTTCCCCGCCTGAGCTCCCCCGGCAGGCTGTCCCTTGCTGCCACGCTCGTTTCTGAGGCATGAGCACACGGGACAGTGTTAATGGCCTTGCTCTCTGGCTCAGTGAAGTTGGCCCGGTGCTGCCCATGCCACCCCCTGCATCTGCTCTCGCCCGCCCGGGCCCAGCACTTGCCATGACGGTGCTGGGGCACGGGCCCAGTGGGACCCGGGTTTCAGCTTTTATCTATTGCTCTAAAGTGCTGCTGCCCTATGACCCCAGGGAGACGTGTGCCTGTGCACACCTGCCACTCAATCCCCGCGCGGGGCAGGGCTACCACGTCGGCACCTAATTCCAGCTCCCTCCCCCTCCCCGTTTGGGTTTGTGGATCGCACTTGGCCGTAGGCACCTACGTAGCTGCAGCATGCGTGGGAAGACAGAGGCCTACCTCTGATGTCAGGGGCACACCTGAGCCCCAGCTCATTGCCTGGGTGCACAGCCACTGGGGGATGGCAGCTTTCCTGGACCCGGGGTGAGGCAGCATGCTAGCCGGGGAGATAGTGGGAGGATTGGACGGTACATGTCCTGGGCCTCTTTGTTGGGCTGCTGCTACTGGCGCAGGATGTGAGGCTACTCTGCTTCACCACTGCCTCAGACAGGGAGATGGTTCCGTGCAGTGCCAGGCCTATGTCTTGGGCGAGGGAAGCACTGTGGGGTGGGGGTGGTGGTGGTGTGTAGGACAGCGAGGTGGCTTCTGGAGTACCAGGCCTTCTAGGGTTAAAAGGACCCCTGCCAGCAGGGCAGCCCTGCCTGGGCTCCTGCATTACGAGGCTGTTCCCCTCCATACGTCAATGAGGTCAGGGGAGACTAGGCACTTGAGCAACTCTAGAGTGTAGCCCCATGGGGACTCTGCTGCCATGAGATCCAGGCCATTTCTGGTATTCTCTGGGATATGACTGAGGGTGACTTCTTGGAGATGTTTTGGCTGAGATCTGGCAGGTCACTGAGCCTAGGGTGTGTCTATATACTGCAATGTAGTTTTGCTAGATGAATCAGGAGCCTGTTTTTTTGGGGGGGGGGGAGGGGGGGGGAGTGAGTCATCACTGAAACAGATTGCAGCTGGGGGGGAAGTGAGCATACCCATATAAGGTTGATTCTGGCTGGGGTGACCCCGTGATACAGAGAATTTAGTGGCAGTTTCCAGATAAAATGTTTATCTGAGCGTTGCTGTTGAGGTGCCATGCAAACTTCTCAGGTACTACAGCACCTGTTTCAACAGTCCTAGAGCAGCACTGGTTAGGACTAAACCAACATTTTTTACTTAGCTGTCCCATGATGGTCTCCTCCAACTAGGGTGACCAGACAGCAAATGTGAAAAATCGGGACAGAGGCTGGGGGGTAATAGGAACCTATATAAGAAAAAGACCCAAAAATCAGAACTGTCCCTATAAAATCGGGACATCTGGTCACCCTACCTCCAACACTTGCACATCCTCCCCTGGATAGCTATCAGTCAGTTTAAACTCATGCCTCCCTGCCAGTTTGGGGAAGAAGAGAGATTTTTTTTTATACTTAGTTTTCCTGCCCAGATACTCTGGTGAGGGGCAGACCAAGACCTAGCTTGCGACCACAGGAGACCAACAAATCTGTACCTGTGTTTCAGTTTCTACTTTTTAAACCAAACCTGATTTGGGCTTCAAACCATCTCATTCGCCCCAGTGACATATGAGACTTTAGATCCTATGTTCTCCTGGTTTATCCAATGTGTATTGCACCCGCAATATTTAACTTCCGAAAGGTTTAAAAGTTAACAGTGATAGACTCTTCCACAACTAATGCATCAGCAACTTAGTGGGCAATTCCCAATGGCATTATAAACTGGGCTTCCCTGTAAAAGGTTTACTTAGCTTGTACTTGGTGTCATCAGCTGCTGACCCCAGACGGCTGATATAACATCAGTCTGCTGTAATATGCAAATAAATAACGGTACTTTTAGGCAGCGGATATGTTTAGACTGGCTTTTTTTAGTGTGGACAAATGTGTGGCAAGATTAAGTAGCTGCAGCCCAATCGTTCTGATAAAAGCTCTTTTGCTAATTCTTGCCCTTTTTCTTTTCTTTTTTTTTTTAATGACCCCCGCTGAACTCTTGTATTGGCATGTTCTTGGGATACAAATCATGTCCTGCTTTTCCAGAGTACTCCAGAGGAATAAGGGTATTAATACCTTTAGACCCTTTGTAAAATGCATTAAAACTGCTGAATGTAAACTAATCTTATACAAAGTTCAGGTTAGTAATTTAAATGCACAAAAGTCAGGAAACTAAAGTTAAGGCTGTCATAGCAACACACCTCCACTGTACACGACATTTAATGACCTGTTAGACCAGTACGTGTATTCCTGGACAAACTATGGTGGGCTTGTGATCTCCTCCAGGCACATGCTGATGCAGTTGCCCCTCCTTTTGCCACAATGTAGGGGCAGCCGGGACAGTATACCCGCTGTGGGGGGGACAGGTGGTTGTTTAACTTAACTCTAATACCTGAGATTTCCATTTGGGAAGAGTAGCTCTAAAGAGTGTCCAAGGCTTCATAGGAGCCCTGTGGCCCAAAGCCACTTAGGGATGCACTAAATCAGGGCATCCTCCAGAGACCTGGGCCATGTCTCCTGGGCAGTGACACCCCATCAGTTTTATTTTGTTTCTGTGGGGAAGAGGGTGGAAGGAATGTTCTTACCTGCACTTTCCCCTCTCATCCGTCTATGCATCCCCACGTGCAGCACTCAGACATCCAATATAGCACAAAAATCTTATTACGTTTCTCCTCTTGCTTTTGTTTTTCTTTATAAGCCCCTTGCTCTTTCCTCCCCATCCCCTAATTCTTTTACCCCACAGTATATTTGTTCTGGAGTTCCACTCTCGTCTATCTCTAGAATAAAGGTACATGCAGAACATCCCAGCCACAGACACAGCTGTGCACAGCCCAGAAACACCTGCTAATGCTCCATGAATCTGCCAAGGAGGATGATTTAGAACTGCTACCACTGGTGTCACCCATCTTTGTGAAAATAGAGGTCATCCCCCCACCCCCAAACACCGGGCCACTGGGAAACCTGTCTGCCTTTGGTTTGAATTACCCGTCACTTCCCTTTTCCAAACAATTGCAACATACTGCCTGCCAAACCACTGTTCAGGGTGGCTTGGCTACAGACTACAGCACCGTGAAGTGAAAGTTTCATTTCTAAATCTGGACTCAAACTACAGTAAGCTCAGTTAGTTTGGGGTTTGAAAACAGAAATGAAACGTAACAGAGTTTCCTCTGAACTTTTACCCAGCCTTTACTTAGGAAACGCTGTGGTTCCCCCAGGTTGTCTATCTTTTGATATGTACCCATGTAAGAATCCAGATGTTGCGGGGTGAGGAGCTACTGCCAGTCCATCCCTCGGTGACCCAGTGAACTGGGAGAGCTGCACCAGGGTACAGCTCTGTCTCATAACTGCACTGCGGAGTGAGGATGGGTGTGGCTGGCAGTCCAAGCCCCATGGCTGGCTGTTGCAGATCTGGCTATGTGTGAAGGTTCTGGTGGATCAGTAGCTGGGTGGGGTGAGGACACTGGGACTCTTCTGGTTCACTTTAAGAACTTGTTGCTTTCAGTATCTTCCATTGGCAGGCGATTCTCCTGTACTTTCCCATTACCCCATCTTCTATGGCTGTCACTAGTGACAATCTCCTATTTCTTCTGTCATCATAGGAGACTGCCCCCTTCCATTCCTATAGCACCGCAGGCTCCACTAGACACTTGAGTACATCTAGTGTAGGGTGACCATATTTCCCTAAACTGAAAACAGGACACCCAGTAAGAGATGGTCACCACTTACTTACAGTATGCAAAAAAAGATAAGGCAGCTTCATAGATTTTATATATATGTTCATTTATTTTATCGTTTCATATATTTTACTTACAATTCAGTAGTTACTGGCATTGTTCCTTGTCTTGCTGCTGTTCTTCACAGTGTGAAGCGGCTTGATATCAGTTGTATTTCTCCAATGATGCTATTTTTCTGAGGGGTTGCTTGTCTTTCAGCAACTTGTCGTAGAATGCAGTACAGTCCAGAGAAAAGTTAACTTGCACGCACAAGACAGCCTCCAGGGTGGAGATATTCAAACGTGATTTTTCAGGAGGGCACATTCATAGTTGAAAAGACACGTTCAACGGGCACCGTAGTACCAGGCAGATGCAGCACAAATTCCACAGCCTTGGCTAGAGCTACGTATTGTACAGCATTACTGTCCATCTCTTGAAAAATCCTCTGCCATCGGATGGGCGTTCTCTGACGGTTCCAGTCTGAAAGACAACTGGAGACAATTGACTTTTCACTGGGCCACTCCTCAAAGAGACGATTCTCATCCAACATATTCAAGGTGGGAATTCTGGTGCAGCATGCAGTGAGGCTGTCTCGCATTTACTCCCACTGCGGCATATTCCTCAGCAGAGCCCACTCCAACTTTTCAGTGCACTCAAAGGCAGGTCTCCCGTGCTCGCCGTAGGACGGGGACAATGGAGAAAGGTGCTCCATACGTCTCGCATACAACTTTGCTGTTGTCTGATGTTAAAGTGTCTTTTTTTTTAAAAAACCTCGAACTGTTTTTGGAGGTCTTCATCAAAATTACACAGACGTTTGAGACATTTTACAGCAATAAATGATCACAAACTACTGGTTCTTCTAATACGCACAAGCCCCCCCAAAAGGGCCAAAAGCATCATGTACGCAACATGTGATGATTCGTGTATCTTTCGTCACTTCCCTGGAGACTTCAGCTATGAGTTAATGCTAGCATGAAGGGTAGAGGTGACAGTGTTGAGGTAAGTCTCCACTTAATTGAGCTTAAATACTTTTTTTAAACTATATCCTGGATGGTTTGAATAATAAAAACGGTTTTATTACAAGTAGAATAGTCTATTCTGAATAGCATACAAGTCATCAAATGGACAAATGCCCCGTTTTGCCAAAAGTCACGACATCCGGAACAGAGCTTAAAATGGGAACTGTACCAGCCAAAACGAGACGTATGGGGCCCCCTGATCCAGGGTGCCTCCTAGCTAGACTGTGTAAACTATCCTCTCTGCACTTGGGGATGTTATGGAGACTGACTTCCCCCAGGGGTTGCCTTCGTAGGTCTGGGAAGTCTTCTGAGCTAGGGACAGAGGAGCTGGGACTAGTATGATTGCCTTGCATGGAGGCCTCCATTCACTCCTCCCTCAGCCCTCCTGGAATGACAACATGTACAGACGTCATGGCATGGTGGGAAATGTGACTAACCATCCCGTCTGTCCAGCGCCTGTTTTAAAGCTGTGTCTGGGAGCAGGGGAGTGGGGAGTGTCCTACCAGTAGCCTGGGGTTTTAGGTGTGGTGGGAGGACTCCAGAGGGAAGGGAGAACACGTCTTTCTTCCTCCGATGCAGCATTGGATTAGCTAGGGAAATGTCCCGGTGAAGTGTAAGGGTGCAGCAGTCAGACAGTGATGGACTGCACAGCGATTGTTTCAGACAGCCGCCTGTAGGGGCTGCCCAGTCTTGCGTCACTTTTCAAGGCTGCCTTGCTTGGGGAAAATGTCCAGTAAGGTGGCGCAGTGCTTACCCTGGCTTTCTGAAACCCCCCTACATAGGTGCTTAAACAGTCCCCATGCAGCAACTGGGAGGGTATACGCCGCCTCAGCCCTAGAAATTCCAGTAGGCAGTGAGCTGCTTGGGCAGCTCCTAAGCGTCTTTGACAATCTAGCTCTTAATCTCTCTGCCTTGGCTCCACATCTGTAACACAGGGATTGTGACCGGGAGGAGAAATCTATTACAGTTCGAGGTGCTCCGACAATGTCGTGATGGGAGTACCTACGCTACTGATCCAGCTTGTTGTCACGCAGCTCTGAGGTTCCCTGTGAACATCAGCCCTAACTTCTTCCAAACACATCAGCTGCACCCTAATGGCCATGAAACACCTGTAACTAAAATGCTAACTAACTTCCTCTTCACTTCCTGTACCTGCCCTGGTGGAATTTACCAAGTGAGAGGGGAATGATTCTCACTCAGACCGAGTTTGAAAGCCAGGTGTGTGTGGCTCATCATCTGACATGGATACAAAAGGAGTATCTCTTCGTCCCTGTCTATGAAGCAGCTGGCGCACCACAAACCACAGCAGCGACAAGTCACTATAGACAGGTCAAAACACGTCTCTTAGCAAATAATGCAGTAGGAAAAAACCTGTAACTGTCAGTGATGGCCAAAGGAACACTGGGTAAGGGGGAAGTGGCAAACTACACAATAGTGTATGAAAAAACGGGAAAGGGGAACTGAAGCTCCTTAAAATTCACTTGCACGTTACAGCGTGCGTTGTTTGCTGCAAAGTTGGACAAGCTTAGCAGTTTTGATATGGCTCAGTGGCTTCTTCTGAATTCTGTGTCCGGTACCTAATGTGTCACTTACGTTAACTTACAGCGAGACATACACATTTTAACTCCTTGTGGTACTAGACTGATTTGAATCCTTAACCAGCCTTGTGATCAGGGAGCAATTTGATTGTGCGTGCCGGCATACCTGCATGGAGCCACACGGGCTTCTTCTCATGGGCTTGGTCTTCGGGCAGGAGGGCTTTAGGTGGGGAAGCTGGGGCCACACCTCGTGCTTACCGTGGAACCTGAGTGTGCAGAGACGCGTTGTTTTTGCCGCTTCTTCTACTCTCCGATGTTGACTGCTGATGTTGACTGCTGTCCTCTGCTCGCTCTTTTTGAAAGCCCTGATGACGTTGCCTAGCTGATCCTTTGGAGTGGGCTCGGGCGTCTAAGGCATGTATCTGCCGTGCGTCTGATCTGCACTTAAAAGTTAGGTCAACATTGCTACGGCATTCGAGGGTGTGAAAAGATTCACACCCCTGAGCCTCTGTAGCTATGCTGACCTAACCCTCGGGGTAGGGCGATGGAAGAATATTTCCATTGCCCTAGCTACTGCCCTAGCTCAGGGAGGCGGATTACCTACAGCGATGGGAAAACCCCCTTCTATCACTGTAGGAAGCATCTACACTATGGTGCCCCAGCGGCACGGCTACGGTGCTGGATCTGTGCTGCTGAAGCCCCCAGAGTGTAGACAAGGCCTCATGTACTCTGCCTCCTCTGTGGAAAAGCTGCTTTTCTTCCCATGCCCCTCACAGTGCTCACTTGCCATTTTCTTTCTCGCTTGTCTGCAGTTGCTGCTCAGCCTCCCGGCTATTCACTAGCCTGGTGCTCTTTGCTCCTTTCTCCCACTAAACTCATCAGCGAGCCTGGGATATTTTTACACTGCTTTGCTGAGGCCTACACAGGAGCTAATGAAACTATGGGCCAGAGTCTCTGACTTTCAGCCATGTTTATCCAGTTACTTTTGCTCTCCTGATTCCCATTAATTCAGCACCTGTGACCGGGCTGGTGCCAGACATGCTGGCTGCTTCGACATTACCCCCCGCCCAGTGCTTAGACCTGCCTGATGCCATATACAATGGGGAGTAATGAGGCAGGCACAGAGATATTCCCATCATTAAAACCGTTGATGCTGCAAGTATCTACTGATGAACCCCTTTCAAACACCTTAAACTTCAATCCTGCAATGAGCGTCATGGGCCTTTGAGTTGTTGTCACTTTTAATCAGTGGCTTGTCTACCACTTGTTCAATGACCCATGTCATTGTGTGTAGTGTCATTCTTTGGCTGAAGTAACTACACCTCTACCCTGATATAACGCGACCCGATATAACACAAATTCGGATATAACGCGGTAAAGCAGTGCTCCGGAGGGGGGGGGCTTGCACTCCAGCGGATCAAAGCAAGTTCAATATAACGCGGTTTCACCTATAACGTGGTAAGATTTTTTTGGCTCCCAAGGACAGCGTTATATAGGGGTAGAGGTGTATATCGCTTCTCTGGACTTTGTTGTCCATATGAGAAATCCCCTTTCTCCGTTTCAGGCCCGGTGCCTTGGAATGCTGTTAATTCTTTTTGGAAAAAAAAAAGTTGCACCATTGCTAACGAAGCGGTGCTGAGGTCAACGAATACAGGCATCTTTTGGATTTACCAGGGAACTCGCTGTGTGGGAGCTGTCGGTTTGAGAGAGAGGCCGTGGTAAGGTCAGGCTGTGACCACAGGCGCCCACATTGTAGGGAGGGACAGGAGAGACAGAAGCAAAGGGGAGTGTGTCCAGACTATAAACGTCTGCACTATGCTAGACTGGGAGTCTATTTCAAAATTGTGCTTAGATCTCCAAACAACTATGCTCTCTAAACTACTTCCCCCATAGTTGAACCCTGATAACAAAAGTCACAAAAATGCTACCACTCTTCAGAGGGTTTGGTAGCCTTGTTGTTCTATAATATAGATCCCGCTGTTAATCCTCAGTAGCAATAGGTATGGGTCAGGCTGATATCCTTACTCCAGATCCATTCCAACTCACTCCACCAGCAGTATCTTAACTCTTTGACTTATGGCATTATGATTCACTTCCTAGGAAGCATGAGGCTATCCTGAGAAAATAATTCCTAACAAATAATTGGTTAGGAAAACTTCTGGTCTTCCAACGATTCACATTAACAGATTTTATTCTCCTAGTTATTTGAAAATATTCACAAGCTTTTGAGCGAATCACTCTTGATCTGGAGCTCATTTCACAAGCAGCTTGCTTCATGAACTTTGGAAAAACTTCAAAATCTGAGTGTTGCGAGTGGACACGTAGGTCATCTGGTGTGTTTCTGTCCCTGGACTAACCCTTAGAATCAGGGTCCTGGCATGAGCCCTCATCATTACGATAATTCAAAATCGACTTTCTGAGAAGGATGCATTTAAAGCTGCCTGTTGTGAGGAGCATTTTTGCTGGCGAACTTGTTTGCTAAAACTTTCATGGGAGATGAACAAAGAAAGTGCCTGAAATTCATAGAAAACTTTTTGCATTATTCAGCTTAGGTCTAGCCTCAGAAACCTGCGGGACCTGCCACGTGCTGATCCTTCATTGCACGCCATCAGGTGGATGCCGTTCTATAAAGTGGCTGTGTTTGGAAAGGGTGAGAACCTATCCCATCCTTCTCCCGACCCACTGGCAGGACACAGGCCAGTTCCACACCTTGGGGTGAAATAGGAGCCATGTACTCTGCCACCCTCCCTTCCCTTTACACGATCGAGGCTCATTTCAGTGGGGCTCCACAGGGAGGATATTGTGAGACCTCTGAACCATAAGGCTTTGCCTGTAGGCTGCCATGGCTGAGTCGTTCTTGTCTAGCCAAGTGGAAAAATCAGTCCCCAAACAAGCCATCCTGTCAGTTACTTGACTCAGATGCCACTTTTGGCCAGCTCCAAGTCTGAGCTGTTGTCACATCCACAGATGCAGTGAGTGGGTAGGAGGAGGCGCACAATAGTCAATAGCAAACTTTGACACCTTGCCTCTCATGACAGATTTAGCGGCTGCCGAAGATATGCAAAATATTATCAAGATTAATAACTTGTGGACTCATCTGTCCCATCAACGGTTGTTTCTATTGAATAGATCAGAACCGTGCTTCTGATTTACTGGCATCCAGGAAGCGGTTAGCGTGGTGAGGCTCTTATCTGAGAATATACTTAAAGAAGTGTCAAGCATTCTGGGTTCAGTTACTGAAAGCTTGTGCTGGGTAACGTGTTCCTTCCCCAGAAAACCACACACACACTTTTCCCTTTTCGGAATCCTGTTGTATATTGATACATGTGTTAATCATAGATATACACATTTTTTCAGTGTGCTTTATATTGACAAAACTGAAAAACAGGCCACTTTAGCCTGTTTTATTTATTTATCCCTGCAAGTTCTTCACACATTGATGCATCCTTGTCCCTCAGCCGTTACTATCAGGACACCTATCTATTAGCTGTCTTCTCCAGTCTCTGGGCCAACTTTTCAAGAGCTTGGGGCTAGATTTTCAACAGAGCTCAGCATCCAATATGCTGAGCTCTCTTGAAAATCTGACCACATCACTTAAGTACCTAAATGAGAATGGAGTTCTATTGAAAATCTGGCCCTAAATGTCGCAGAATTTGGATAGAATCTGAATTGAAACTAGCAAACTAGACCCACTCTGGCTCGGATTTAGAATTGTAAAGTTGACCGTCACCTCTTGAAATGGAAAGAGATTTGGTTTAGAGATTTGGTTCTTGGTACGCAATTCCAAAAAAAGATTTTAGAATCTAACTCTCTCTCAAATGCGCCCACCTCTCCATTTGAAAGTGAGGCTTAACCGCTGAGCATCTGTGAATATGGGCAAATGGCATCAGTACTGGAAAAAACGTAGGAATTGAAGAAAAGTGGTACTGGCAATCTTATACCAACACCCATCGCCATAATGTTTGAGCATCTTTCACATAAAACAAATTAGCAATAGCAAAGTCCCTAGCTCCTCTCCCTTTTTGGNAGCCACCATGAATTTATCCAGTCCCCTTTTAAACATTGTTATAGTCCTAGCCTTCACAACCTCCTCAGGTAAGGAGTTCCACAAGTTGACTGTGCGCTGCGTGAAGAAGAACTTCCTTTTATTTGTTTTAAACCTGCTGCCTATTAATTTCATTTGGTGACCCCTAGTTCTTGTATTATGGGAATAAGTAAATAACTTTTCCTTATCCACTTTCTCAACATCACTCATGATTTTATATACCTCTATCATGTCCCCCCTTAGTCTTCTCTTTTCCAAGCCGAAGAGTCCCAGCCTCTCTAATCTCTCCTCGTATGGGACCCTCTCTAAACCCCTAATCATTTTAGTTGCCTTTTTCTGAACCTTTTCTAGTGCTAGAATATCTTTTTTGAGGTGAGGAGACCACATCTGTACACAGTATTCGAGATGTGGGCGTACCATGGATTTATATAAGGGCAATAATATATTCTCGGTCTTATTCTCTATCCCCTTTTTAATGATTCCTAACATTTTCTAAAGATCAGATTCAATTATGAATCAATGTGTCCACACAGCATTAGGACCTATACCGTTCTAAACACTCACCTGCTGGCTGGGCTCAGAAGGTCTTTTGCTGGGACCTGTGGCAGAAAAGCTCATTCAGCTCCATTATATATTACAGTTGTTGTGGTAAGGTTGCACCGTGATGGATGGTAGTGGGCTGTGGATGGGGAGGAGGGGGGACGTGCCAGGCCATAAGGTGGGATTGGTGGTATGAGTGATGGAGAGGGGACTTCCCCTTGGATGAAGCAGCTGCTGAGGCTGGACTGGGACCCTGGGAATCTGCCCACAATGATAATGAATTGCATCCAGCGGTCGCACTGCCATCATGTTCATCACAGGTTTGGTGCCTGTTGATGTATGAATGGGTACCCTGCCTGTGCCACCAACCTCTCCCAGTACCGATGGGCAGCGTGCGGCACAGTAGAACCCCAGCACGTTCCTCCTTTGGGTGGCTGGGTTGGTAAGGAACCGGATGTAGTCCATGTTGTTGTCTCTTATGATGGTCCCCCCCGGAACTGGTCTAAGGCCCTGGAGGCAGTGGCCTGGCTGATGCTGGTGGTCTGGGGGGTGATCCTGTGGAAAGAGCTGGAGGCCAATGTGGCCAGCACTGACCCTAGCGCACTGGTATAGTGTGGCTCCTGTGGGTTCTGGCACAGAGGTCCTCCTGGGTGATGATGCACAGGTTGTGGATGGCATCCTAGTTGAACCTGTAGATGATAGACCCTGCCTGTACCAGGCATGTCCTCACCCCACCAGCCACCCAGGCACAGACTGCACCCTGAGATCTGCTCTTGGGGAGTGAGCTACTGCTGTCCAGCATCTGCTCCTGCTGGATCCTTTGTCAAAGAGGCGTCCGGATCTGGGTTTGCTGGACAGGCGCACGCAGGAGGGAACGGTTTTGCTTATCCAGATGTATAATGAAGCCACTGCGGGCTGGCAAAGGATGCTCGTTCTTGGGCCCCTGATGGCTCCATGAACAAGGCTGTGTGACAGGGTGCTGGGCAGGGACTCCTGAGGCAGCCCTCTGTCACGCTAACTCCAATGAAGGGAGGTAAATTGGAGCTGGCTAGACACACCTGTACCTGGAAACAGTGGCCAGCCCAATTAGCCTGGGGCCATAGACAGGCCCAGAGGAAGGAAGCAGGGGGGAAGCCAGAGAGGGGGACGAGGGGGTAGCTCTTCCCTTCGGGGTGCAGAGGCTAAGGCGTTCTGAAGGCTGAGAACACCAAGCTGCATAGGGTGAGAAGATGGTGGGATTGCACCCTGTAAATAAACTGCACCAATGATTGCTGAAACTGCGGGTCTCTGAGTGGTTTTTGGAGCAGAGCAGAGACAGGAGCAAAGGAGACCCTGCTACGCCCTGTTATAGGCTGCAACTTGCTCTAGAAGTCTTGGCTGAAATAACTGTAGCCCCCAGCGGCAGCTGACTCTTTCCAAACATACTGCTGCCTTGGAAACCGTCCCACGGTGGGCACTGCTCCTGGCATCCCCTGGAGGAGGATGCAGGTTCAGCCATAGTGTGCCATCAGCCGGAGTTTGCCCTCTTGCTTTCTCTGTTTCTTGCCTACCTAATGGTGCAGCAAGCAGATCCACTCTGAGATCTGCAGGAAACTGTGGCTTGGGGGTGGGCATGTGGCTCCCCCTAGGGCTAGGGTGCTGCTGCCTTCCACCGCTGGTCCTCCGCCTGCAGCAATGGGAGCTGCTGCACCACAAAGATATTGATTTATATTTACTGTAGCCTGCTCTCCAGCCTCTCCCTCCCCAGCGGCCAAGCCCAGCCCCACCTCCCAGCCCTGACTATCTGTGGTTCCCTTTCCCCACCTTTGCTGGCTATCTCAGCTGTCCCTGACCTCCACTCTGCTCCACTAACCCGCTCCCCATCCCTGACCAGCCAACCTACCGCTTCTCTCTCTATCTAATCTGTCTGTTGTCTCCCTGACAGGGTCTGTCTCTTGCTCCTGCTCAATACTACTCATGTTCACTCTGTTTCCTGGCTGTCTTTTGTGCAGGTGCCTAAATGATTGATTTAGGGGCTGAAGTGCCTCTGTGAATCTATCCCTTAGTCTTCATCCCTCTCTCTGACAGCAAATGTTACATGTGGTTTGGCCAACTCGAGTTAATCGAGAGAATCCCATGAGGCAGCTGGAGGGAGAGCGAATCTAGCATCTGCTCCTGAGTCCTGAAGATGACAAAGGGAGGCTGCCAGGTAGCTGTTAGTTAGGAATGAGGGAGGCAGTTTTGAGAGGTAGTATTGTAGCATCTGCAGGAAGTGGAGAGCTGATAAGTAGCCAAACTGTGAAAACAAGTTTTCATGTGTGTATTTGCTGGTATACAGGAAACCCACCAATGATTCAAAATACAACCGTGTGTGTTACCCTCTGTGCCATTCAGGCTTTCATTATGATAACATCCTACTACTACTGCCAGCTAACAGTTACTCCTTCAAGTGGTAGAGGTCTGTGTTTCAGTTCAGGAAGGTGCCTGGTTCAACACCCTCTCACCACCTGTGGTGAGGAGTTTGCAATATTATGTTTCTGCAACATTGCCTCATTTTGACACAATATCCTCTACCTCGGCAACACGATACACTAGGTGGGAGGATGGCGAATGTAGCATTTAGTGGAATTATGGGCTTACCACCTTCTTCCTTCCCTAGCAGAGGAGATCTTTGATAACCGTTTCAATTAGCAGGGCCCGCCCTCGCACCTGATAGCTTTCAAGAAATGCCTAAAAAAATCTAAACTGACATCACCAGCATGCATGTGAAATCCACCAGCAGCTGGGGGAAAGATGCTCAAAAGCATCTGAGGAACGAGGAACACAAGCCTCATGGAAGTTGGGCACCTAACTCCTCTAGGTACTTCTGAAAATCCCATCCTGCCATACCTATGTTGCTTTACATTTACGAGCAGGAGGCTGGATTTCCTTTTCGCGCAAACATAACGCAAACAAATAAAAAAGCCTGAGAACGCAAACTTTTCAGGCTGTGGAGCAGAGGGTTCAGTGTGGTTTAAAGCGCAAATGGTACCTCGGTAAATGATGATGCATGTAGACATGTTCCACTCTATGTAATGGGGCGTGTGGTGGCGACTGTCTGAAACCAAGATGAGACTTGTAGCAGGGGCTTTTCCTATTTCAGTCATTATCAAACTCCAGTCCTCTTGCCACTGAAACTGAAGTACGAAGTTCTTGTCCACTTCATTCACATCAGCGAGGAAATTGAGTCTGCACCATCAGCTCAACTCCCTGCCCCTGCAGAGACCACTAAAGCGGCTGTGTGGGGAACTATGCAGCGGTTGGAAGGCCTGGGAGTTTCCGCTGAACCACTGGCAGAACACAAAGCAGCTCCACAATCTGTATTCCACACCCTGGGCTGAAATAGGAGTCATGACCGATTCCTCTGCCTTCCCCTGTACACCTCGAAACTGCTGGCTGTCTGTTTGAGCAGAATGAGGGGGAACAGAGGATTAAAGCTGTTTCAGCCTTACCTCAAAATGTTCTGGTTATGCTGATCCTTAAATGTTCCCCTAATTTATATATATACATAGTTGTGGTCTGAATTTCGTCGGAAGGTGTTACGCTGTATGGCGTATGGGAGACAATTTATGATATTGTTGATCCCAATATTATAAAAGCGCAATCACTCTTTCGAGATATACAGTGTAAGGTATCAGTGGAAAAGTTATACTTTACTAAATATGATCTTGTGTATATGTTTGTATCATATGATGCGTTCTAGATATGTAGGGTATATCTGTATTTCCAAGCTTGTGCTGTGTTTCTGGGTGACACCCCGCAACAGATTGGCATCAGCACTGCCTAGTCTGTTGCATGGCCCATCAAGGGACATCAGCTGTACAATAAACCCATTGAAAGACCGGGGCTACACCTTGTGAGTCAGCAAGACATAGAGGGGCACGCCTATGGACAGAACTCTTAGGCTTTTCCAGGCCAGATTGCCATGTGAAGCTTGTGTTTGGAACAAAGGAAGCACAGGCCACATGGCAAAAGGAATATAAAAGGCAGCTGCATCATCTCCATTTTGTCTTCAATCCGGCTCCTTACCTCTGGAGCAACTTCTCTACAAACTGAAGCTCTGAACAAAGGACTGAATGACCCATCCAAGCTGTGGATATATTCCAGAGGGACTTTCAAGCCAGCAAACTCATCTATACTGCTAAGAACCTGATATATGGACCTTGAGGTCTCTTTATGTATTTGATTGCTTTATCATTTAACAACTCTCTTGTTCTTTCTTTTTTCTTTATAATAAACCTTTAATTTTAGACACTAAAGGCCTGGCTGGCGGCGTGGTATTTTGGGTAAGATCCAAACCTATACTGACCTGGTAACGTGGCTGACCCTTTGGGGTCAGACGAACACTTTGTATATGTGAGCAGTGTTTAAAATAACTTCTCTCTGCACTGGACCTAGGTGCTGATTGGGAGGCAGAGAACTGGAATGCAATAAAGGGGGCTGTGTGAGTTCTTTTTTGCTTCTTGATAACGAGGTTGGGGGATCAGAAGCACAGTTTGTGACTGGTTCAGGAGTTTAATTTCAGTGTTACTCACCAGTCTTGGGAGGATCTGCTCTTCCTTTTGCAGCCTGCCCTGACCGTGGCATTTCCAGTGAGGGCTGCCCTAGGCACCACCGGGTCACAGAGGGGAATTAAAATTAGTAAGCACTACCTGCTGTGGTTCCCTACTACAGGATGAAAGGTTAAACTATCCATGAAAGGTACAGTGAAGCTAGGACGGAAAGGCGGGAAGAGGCCAGACAGAAGCATGGCTGGCCCAAGAATGATACTGGAGAGGAAAGGTAATATTTTGGTCCCACCAGAGTAACAGACACATGGGTGAAAAGATGCATAAAGACTAATATCTAACAATCACTTTGACAGTCATTCGAGGTCATTCATAGCAAAGGTCTAAAGGATAGATGTGTTGAATTCCAGTGTATGTGCTTAAACACAAGGAAACCCTGTGTCCAGTGTTTTCTCAGATGGTGATATGCTGTTTGACCTTTAGGTATCTCTTCACTCTATCCTACAGCAAGCAAATATGCGGCTTGGTATCTTGCACCCCATTGAGTGCTCACAGTAACTTATTTATTGTGTCTCAGTGGAAGGCACAGTTGCTTGCTCATTTTTTAAAATGTTCCAAACTCTTCTCTCAGGGAATCAATTTTTAAGAGTTGGATTATTCACTAACTTTAAACCCTTCCAAGGAAAGGACATACCTATTTCTAATTTTGGTCTTACTAGACAGGTGTACTACTTCTCCAGACAAAAAGGACTGTGGGACCTGGAGGAAAAAGCACTGGACCTTCTGTCTCACACACCTGAGAGCTAATCCTGTCTTTGTCATTGACTTGCTGTATGGCATTGGGCAAGCCACTCTGTTTACCTCTCTGTAAAATGGGTGTAATACTTAGACTCATCTACTTCACAAAAGTGTTGTGAGGCTTAGTTAAACTCTGGACAGTGCTTTGAACACTTTACATGCTAACTATCTCCTCCTGATCACACACAACAGGCTCATACACCTCTACCTCGATATAACGCTGTCCTCGGGAGCCAAAAAATCTTACCGCGTTACAGGTGAAACCGCATTATATCAAACTTGCTTTGATCCACCGGCGTGCACAGCCCCGCCCCCTCCGCCCCCCCGGAGCACTGCTTTACCGTGTTATATCCGAATTCGTGTTATATCGGGTCGCGTTATATCGAGGTAGAGGTGTAATTGAAAACACCACTGTATCTCCTGCAGCGAAACTGTTAGCTATCTGCTATGAAAAGGCCACCAGTTCTAATTACAGTGACCAAATAGCTTTAATTTACCTGCTATTGTTCTAATACTTACAATATTAAATACTCCTTTTAAGTTCAGACTCTAGGAAGATGTTAAGAGCCTTGAGTCATGGTGAGGATTCGGCTCTCTGTTCTGCTGATGTCTGACTTTTTTTTTCTGCTTGCAGTGCAAATTAAGGAAGAGAAATTTTGTTGCACACACAAGTGTCATGGTTTTTAGCGATAGCAGTTTTGCAGCCAGGAGGGACATTCCAAAGAAAATCTTATCACAACACAAAGGAAACAGATGGCTTTGTCGAGGTTTTCTTAAGCCAACGTACTGTGTTTATACAAATAAGAAGGGGGGAGAAATGAGAAAATGCTGTTTCAGTTTACCACACTTACTCCCTATTTTTAAACCGAGGAAGCTGACTGCTGGTGGGGGCTTTTCCAAATGTAGCCTCAGCGCAGGCCACTGCCGAATGTTTCACCCCCAGTGACAAGTCAATGTTCATTGACGATCTATGCTCATTAAAGGCTGGCAGAGTTTGGCCCTCACTGAAGAGAAGAATCGTCAGGCTCTGAACCCTGAGTGAACCCAAATACTGAGACTGCTCTCCACTCAAAGGATGAAAATGCTATCTCCCATCCCTCCCTGCACACAGGCTTTGGGGGAACCAACGCAGTGGCGGAGACCAAATTCAATTCCCTCCCAAATTGGGGGCAGCTTCACATGCACACCCATGTCCTCTACTCCAACCCGACGTTGCAGTTCCTTTATAAAAAAAAGGCGGACAATTTAAGAATGAGCCCTATGTGGTTGTATGCAAATTACTCCGAACCCCTATGGAATTTCATAGTGAATGAGAGCCTTGTGATAGGTTCATTTGCCCCAACCTGCGGCAGGGGTATAATTGTTAAATTCTACAGGGTGGTACATAAGCACCAACCGTGAGGCTCTCATTCACTATTAAATTCTGAAGGAATTGGGAAATTGCTCGGGTAAATCCTCATCAAATTCTATTTTGTGCTGTCATGTACAGTGGGGTAAAACTGTTAAGCTTGAAGATTGGCTTTGCATGCTAAAAGTTGGGGCCTCAAACAAGGGGTGAGCACTCACGTTCTCTGGTGAGAGAGGGGTGGGAATTGTGGGAGATGACAGTGCTTTGTGGTTTATTTAAATGGTGAATTAATTAAAAAAAAAACATTTACATGACTTGAAACCACTGTGTTCTGCACAGCATTCTACAATCATCTTATCAGGGGAACCTCCTTTTCCTTCCTGCTCACTTATTACATCTTGTCTTTCAGTTTAAATTGTTCAGGGCAGTGACAGTTCAATGAGGCCCTACGCGTCATCTGCGGACTTTGGGCAGTACCATGATGATTCTGCAGAAGCGCCATTCAGAACAGCAAGGCTGGCGTGTAGACGGAACCGAGATCCTTCTGCTTCAAATCTTGAGCTGCGGGCAAATCTGTTAGCATGATGGGGTCTATGACACAAGTGCGCTGTTCTGAATCTATTCAGCAGAATCACATAGAAATTAACCAGTTAAGTGCAGTGATTTTAGTACAGTGATGTGATAACTTGCAGGAATCAGAGGCCTCCTCACATGGTACAACCACATCAGCCATTAACAGTCATCAAACATTTTAATAAGACTATTAGTTTGAAAATTCTCCGAGCAAGTGTTCATCTTCTCAGACTTATGTTCGTGTAGATCTCAGTTAAATGGTGGACACTTAAATAATTCCCAGATGCTGAGTGAAAGGGGTGAGCAGTGACAACTTTCTCTAGTGAAATGTACTGTGGGTTTTAATTTAAGTCCTCTGAGCTAAGATCACATTTTTAAAAGACCTATCAAAATGCAAACAAATATTGTAGTTCAATATTTAACTAAATATTTTTGGGAAACCAATTTTCCTATTTACTTTAGACAATAACATACATTCTTAAAGTTTGGGTTCATTTTAAGGCTGCTAATACAGCATAGTCATTATCTGATAAATGCTGACCTAGTCTTCTCATGAGTCAGACTAATCTGCTCCATCTTTTGAATATTTCTTTGGTTATTCACTTTCATCACAACCAAGAAACTGAACACTTACTTATGCATTTGGGAATCTATACATCTACTGTGCACCATGTAGTGTTGTGTCACTTCCAGACCTGCGACCTCTTTGCTCCAAAACACATGTGCCACTGATTCCAGTGTGGGTGTCCCCAGTCTGATGAGGGAAATTATTACAATTCAGAATACTGTTTTGGGGTTACCCAGCTGTGAAATATGCTAAATGTAGTCCAATCCTGTAGTTCTCGTGTAGACAGACCTCCAAATGGTAGCAGAGGGAAGTCCATCTGTGTAAGGACAACAAGGGTCTATGTTAGTTTCCAAACATGGCCGAACAAGAGCTCTGTGGTAGAGTTGATCAACAGTGTTGTAAGGATTCATTAAAATCCAATTTTGCTTTCTATCACTCACACAACTCTGCTTTGCTGTTCATTGAGACCACTTTGCCATTAGCTCCCGATAGGCCATGTAGCATGAAACAATGTAGTAGTGACTGCATGATATACAAGTTGAAATCAGTATTAAAGCTTCCACCCTTCACCCCAAATTGTAGGGAATGAAAGGCAGGTCTCAACATTTGCACAGTTAAAGCTGATTTTCTGGGATATTAGACAAGCAAGACGGACGTAAAATAAAACAGACTATTTCAGGTTCTTCCAATAGTGGGTTAAGGGTCTACATCTGATTGCTGTTAAAGATGGGCAAACACTAGAAATCCACCCACGTGGCAGAGAAGAGAAGTTAATCATGTATGCTCCTGCAGTAGAGAGATCATCCCTTATTTAGTCTTATTGCAAATTTAAAAGGTTCAAGGGAAACACTGAGGGATTTAGCAGGACACACTCAAAATTGGATGCAGCTGGCAAGGCATTTGTGCTTTCTCAACACACCATTTTAAAGGCTTCACTTGGCCAGCAAAGGATGCAGTTACAGTGGTAAGGAGTATTATAATCCATATCCTCAGAAAACGGCAGAGTTGTGCTCCTTTCCTGGAAACCTTGATATTTTTCTAGTTGATGGTCATGTTGTTGTATTAGCAGGTCCATACTCACAAAGTAGGATGTGAAATGAACACTGTGGCACCACTAAACCATACAATGATGCATCCTTGGAATTAGGAGGGGGTACAAGTTGTGTAGTTCCGTATATAATATTTCCGTGTATGTAAAATCGGCATACTTTGTAATAAATTTTCCAATGAATGTTTTCCTTTCTCATCATTTTACCATTAATCCACAGACTTCTTCTCAAAAACCAGCCTATTTCATTAGTATCCAAAAGTCATTAGCATCCGGGTCTGCCTCCTGTAAGAAGTTCCAGGGAAGTTAGATTCCTGGAGTACTTAAGCCCTAGCAGGCTCTGAAATGAGTTGATAGCTTGTGGTTTGCACACCTCTAGAGAGGGAACTAGATTGAGCCCACCATCAGTTGGCACAAATTGGCCGCTATGATGAGTCTGGAGTTCGAGTGCTTGACCCCGTCCTGCCAAGTCCGTCATTTTTCCTGGCACCCTGCTGGCTTAGGGTCCTTTGGTCAGGCTGTTGCAGTGCTTCTGGTCCTGAACACTGAAATAGCACGAGCTGCCCCCCCACCTCCCCAACCAGATCATGAACCTGGCTTAAAATTAATATTCTACAATGTATTTGTGGGTTTTTTTTATTGGCCTTCTGGTTTGAGAGTTTAGGGGTCACTTTTCTCCACACAAAATCATGAGGGGCTAGAAACGTTTTAAACAAAAGTAAGTTGAGAAAAGATGGTCCAGTGGTTAGGGGAGGAGCCTACTACCAGGGAGACGGGGGTTCAAATCCCTGCTGTGCCTGAGTGACATTAGACATACCACTCGGTCTCTCTCTGTCTCCCTTCTGTATCACTGCAATGGGGACAATAGCATGTCCCTCTGTCACAGGGTATTGTGAGGACAAATCCATTAAAGACAGAGGCACTCAGATACTACAGCAAGGGACTCACACAAGTAACTTATGAATCTAATCTGAGGCCAGAAGGAACCGTCAGATCATTTAGTCTGCCCCCCTATGTCACAGGTCACTAATCACCACCAAACCCAACCACCAGAATTAGACCCAAGTATTACAGCCCTCAGGGGACTATGTGACAGGCAGAGAACAGGAAGGACTAACATGCATCAATGCCCTAGGCTCTGGCAGTGGCAGGAAACTGATTTAGTGGGCTACCCAGACGATCCTAACAAGTGACCCATGCCCCACGCGGCAGTGGAAGGCAAAAAAATCCCCAAAGCCCCTGCAAATCTGAGCTGGGGAAAGATTCCTTCCTGATCCCAAATGCGGTGATCAGTTAGACTCTGAGCATGTGAGCGAGGCCTACCAAGCCAGCAGACCGAATTCTCAGTTACCACCTCACAGCACTAGCCCACCCTATCCCTAGTCCCACCTCCAGCTGTAGCTATCTTTGATGCATCAGAGGACAAACCCACGAATACATTGGATTGGGGGCAGAGGAGAAGGAGTTTACTTCCTGACCCTTATAGATGACTGTCTGAAGCCCTGAATAGCTAACATAGTTCCTATTTTTAAGAAAGGAAAAAAAAAGTGATCCAAATAACGATAGGCCTGTTAGTTTGACATATGTAGTATGCAAGGTCTTGGAAAAAAATTTTGAAGGAGAAAGTAGTTAAGGACATTGAGGTCAATGGTAATTGGGACAAAATACAACATGGTTTTACAAAAGGTAGATCGTGCCAAACCAACCTGATCTCCTTCTTTGAGAAGGTAACAGATTTTTTAGACAAAGGAAACGCAGTGGATCTAATTTACCTTGATTTCAGTAAGGCATTTGATACGGTTCCACATGGGGAATTATTAGCTAAATTGGAAAAGATGGGGATCAATATGAAAATTGAAAGGTGGATAAGGAACTGGTTAAAGGGGAGACGACAACGGGTCATACTGAAAGGTGAACTGTCAGGCTGGAAGGAGGTTACTAGTGGAGTTCCTCAGGGATCGGTTTTGGGACCAATCTTATTTAATCTTTTTATTACTGACCTTGGCACAAAAAGTGGGAATGTGCTAATAAAGTTTGCGGATGACACAAAGCTGGGAGGTATTGCTAATACAGAGAAGGACCGGGATATCATACAGGAAGATCTGGATGACCTTGTAAACTGGAGTAATAGTAATAGGATGAAATTTAATAGTGAAAAGTGCAAGGTCATGCATTTAGGGATTAATAACAAGAATTTTGGTTATAAATTGGGGACACATCAGTTGGAAGTAACAGAGGAGGAGAAGGACCTCGGAGTATTGGTTGATCACAGGATGACTATGAGCCGCCAATGTGATATGGCCGTTAAAAAAGCTAATGCGGTCTTGGGATGCATCAGGCGAGGTATTTCCAGTAAAGATAAGGAGGTGTTAGTACCGTTATACAAGGCACTGGTGAGACCTCATCTGGAATATTGTGTGCAGTTCTGGTCTCCCATGTTTAAGAAGGATGAATTCAAACTGGAACAGGTACAGAGAAGGGCTACTAGGATGATCCGAGGAATGGAAAACCTGTCTTATGAAAGGAGACTCAAAGAGCTTGGCTTGTTTAGCCTAACCAAAAGAAGGCTGAGGGGAGATATGATTGCTCTTTATAAATATATCAGAGGGATAAATATCAGGGAGGGAGAGGAATTATTTAAGCTTAGTACCAATGTGGACACAAGAACAAATGGATATAAACTGGACATTAGGAAGTTTAGACTTGAAATTAGACGAAGGTTTCTAACCATTAGAGGAGTGAAGTTCTGGAACAGCCTTCCAAGGGGAGTAGTGGGGGCAAAAGACACATCTGGCTTCAAGACTAAGCTTGATAAGTTTATGGAGGAGATGGTATGATGGAATAGCCTAGTTTTGGCAATTAATTGATCTTTGATTATTGGCAGGTAAATATGCCCAATGGTCTGTGATGGGATGTTAGATGGGGAGGGATCTGAGTTACTACAGAGAATTCTTTCCTGGGTGCTGGCTGGTGAGTCTTGCCCACATGCTCAGGGTTTAACTGATCGCCATATTTGGGGTCGGGAAGGAATTTTCCTCCAGGGCAGATTGGCAGAGGCCCTGGAGGGTTTTCGCCTTCCTCTGCAGCGTGGGGCACAGGTCACTTGCTGGAGGCTTCTCTGCACCTTGAGGTCTTTAAGCCACGATTTGAGGACTCCAATAACTCGGGCATAGGTTAGGGGTTTGTTACAGGAGTGGGTGGGTGAGATTCTGTGGCCTGCGTTGTGCAGGAGGTCAGACTAGATTATGATAATGGTCCTTTCTGACCTTAAAGTCTATGAGTCTATGAGGATGAGCTTTTAGGAACATAAGGTGAACTAGGAGGGACACCTTGGCTGCTGAGTCCTGCCCATCACCACATGACTCCAGGAGGTGGGTCTTTGAGAAGGATACCAGATAGGAGACTCATACAACTGAATATTAATGTTAGTCACATTCCAGAGGTTTTAGGACTAGAAGAAACCATTAGATCTAGTCTGACGACCTGAACCCCACAGGCCATTAAGTTTCACCCAATTATCCCCGTACAGACTCAATAACTTATGTGGCTAAAGCATTCCTTCCAGGAAGGCATCCAGTCTGAACCTGAAGACATCAGGAGGTGGAGAATCCACCACTTCCCTTGGCAGTATGTTCCAATGGTTCATCACCCTCACTGTTACTTTTTTTGCCTTGTTTCTCATTTGAATGTGTCTGGCTTCAGCTCCCAGCCATTGGTGGTGGTTACATTTCTCCGCGAGATTCTCAAGCTCTTTATTACCCAGTAGTCTCTCCTCATGAAGGGACCTACCAAGTCACCTCTCACTTCATACAGTGTACCAGATAAACAGAGGGAGCTCTTTAAATCTCTTTGCAAGGTGTTTTCTCCCACCCTCCAATGATTTTTGTGGCTCGTTTCTGCACCCTCTGATTTTTTTCCAACCTCTTTCTAAAACATGGCACCCGAACTGGCTGCGTCATTCCAATGTCTGTCGCCAGTGCCGCGTACAGAGGTGAAATCACCTTCCCACGCACCAGTCCCCTGATTCCACATCCAGGGATCACATCAGCTTCCTGCCACGGCATTACACGGGGAGCTCATGTTGAGTTGCTTGTCCATGTTGACCCCTAGCACCTTTTTGGAGTCACCATGTTCTAACGTACGGTCTCCCGTTCTGTAGGTATGCCCTGCCCTCATTGTTCCTAGATGCGTAACTTTTACATTTGGCTATATTTATATGCACTTTGGGCCCAAGCCACTAAGCAAGCCAAATCACTTTATATGACCACCCTCATTGTTGTATATTATGCCACTAGTCTGCCATCCCCAAGTTTTATCAGCAGTATCTAGCAGAATCCTGCCAGAAACACCACCAGTCAATGATAGGCCCGTTAGCCATTTTTTAATCCATTGAATGTGCGCGTCACTGATTCTACATAGTGCGAATTGTAATGTCTGAGTCTGACTATAAGTTCTTCAGGACAGGAGATGTCTGTCAGCATTTTGCTTGGTACTGTAAAATTCAGAAAAGTAGACAAGATATTTATTGTAGGGTTATAAAATACTTACGCATGTGGAGGCACTATTACATAAAACCAATACAATTATTTGGTGTAAACATGGGGGTGAAATATTATAAAGAATATCTCAATATCTTATGTAAGGAAAGTAATTTGGTTTTTCTTCCATTATGCAATGTTTTCCTCTACTGTTTAGCTGATTCTAAAATCAGCAAAATACGTATTAATTCCTTCTGCTGATTTGTATCAACAATATTGCAAATTCAGCAATTAGTCTCAGGGGAATGTCTGGGTAGCAGCCCGTGAAGAGTGATGATGCCATTTCTCGGCTTTGCTTTCTAAAAATAGAATCCTGCTGATCTTGCTACAGTGTGAACCTCCCAAATAAATAGGAACCTTTTCTCCACCAAAAGCCTCAGACAAACTTTGAGATTGAACTTGCTGTTGAGAGGTCAACTGACAACTCTAGCCAGAATGAGATCCCACACTGCTATTCTGCTGGTCTCTCTGCTGGTGATCTGTCACTCTGTTTACGCAGGTAAGTACTTTCATTTCTTGATGGGGCAGGAGGGGGGTTACGCTCACTCTTCTTGAAAGAGTAAGGTAATCATTAAAAATGGTTTTCTCTCATCAGATTTGCAGTGTGGGGTCCAGCAGCCTGGGCACTGCTCTAGGAGTCTGGAGACCTGGGTCCTGTTCCCAGCTCTGACACCTATTGTGTGACCTTGGGCAAGTCACTTCAACTCCCTGTGCTTCTCTGCCTCAAAAAACTTACAATCCACATAAACAACAAGAGAGGGGGAAGAGACTCTCTTATGTGTAGGTACAGCGCCTAGCGCAATGGGAACCTGCTCTCTGTTGAGACCTCTAGGCACTACTGTAACGCTAATTAAAAGATGCACCTAAAGATGCAGAAAGGCACCTAGTGGATTTTTCAAAAGCACCAAACTCCCATTGAAATCAATATGATCATTAAATACCTTTAAAAATCTGGCCCTTACTCATGCTGCATAGTACCTTATTCCTCCAATTACCTCATTTGTTTTAATAAGGCTACTTGTGGAGTAAACGCAACAGACGCTGACCCTCTGTGCCTCAATTCCCCATGGGTACAATAGGGATAATGCAGTACTCCTGTAAGGTAGGTGGTGAGGACTAATGCATTAGTCAGTACAGTGCATTGAGATCCTCCAATGGAAGGGGCTTTAGAAATACAAGGTATAATAATTATTTCCGTTAGTTGTGGCTAAAACGCCATTAATAACGTACTAGAAAGCAAGGATTTCTCTGTCTCACTAGCTAAGTGTAAGATACTTACTCTATTGCTGTCCCTGAATTATACCTAATTTGATGAATTTTTGCTCCACAGCTATCCTAGAATTCAACGATCCCTATAAGAGCTGCAGATGCACAAAGCAGACTTCAGACTTTATACCGCCAAGGAGATATGAAAGTATTGAGATCATTCCTTTTGGGGGTGCCTGCCGAACCACAGAAATTATGTAAGTGGCATAAATTGCTTTTAACTTTTAACTAGCCTCGATGCACCAAACCTCTAATTGTAAGTGTAATTGGTGCCCTCTTCATAACTAAAGTAGATACACTGACAGAATCACAGAATATCAGGGTTGGAAGGGACCTCAGGAGGTCGTCTAGTCCAACCCCCTGCTCAAAGCAGGACCAATCCCCAGATAGATTGTTACCCCAGATCCCTAAGTGGCCCCCTCAAGGATTGAACTCACAACCCTGGGTTTAGCAGGCCAATGCTCAAACTACTGAGCTATCCCTCTCCTCCCCCCCGACGCAGTACATACCTTTACATTTCAGCTTCCATATAACAACATAGCTATATACTGGGTCACTTTTTGTATTTATATAAATAATGTACAAAGAGTAGGTTTTAATGCCCAAAGTCACAGGATTGACTTAGCACTCAGGGGAAAATCAAGTATAAAATCTTGTTGGCTTAACTACAGCCATGAACTGTCTTTTTTTTTTTTTTTTTTTCCTTTTTTTCCCCTTTTTTCAGCTGTGCTAACTGGTTCTAGCGCAGTAAAGACACATTCAAATCAAACACGTGTTAAATGCTGAAATTTTTTAATTTTGTTGTTTTTAACTTCCTGTGCTTCTGCACTTCCTGTTCTTTGGCCCAGACTGGAAGTGGAAGAACAAAATACCACAAGGAATTACTCTTGTGCTATTCTCAGCCTGTATGGATCCAGGAAGTACTGGAAATCTTCCCAAACAGCTTGAGGTCACCGGATTTCTAGCCCAGTTCTGAGACCACAGAAGTAGGGATACACTTTAGAGTGGAGATGAAAATGAGTGACTAGGATTTGGTTTGGAAAAAGCTTCTCGATCAGGTGTTGGTTTTGTCAGACTAATAACAGGGACCCAGGTCCAATTTTATCTGAGACAAAGTTTGAGACTGAGAACTAGAGAAAGTATTTCAGTTTGGTCCCTTCTGTTTTCTAGAGAAACACCTACAGCTTTGTGTGCTGCTCATGTGTGACCAAAGCATCTAACACTTTTTTAAAAATATGCTCATAGCTAGTTATTTCAAAGGCGTGGGATTTATTTGATTTGTAGAAATACATGTGCTAGAACTTGCATCAGTCCAGCGATCTCCTCCTTCAATCACACAAATGATCTGGATTGCCCAGTTATGTTTAAAAATCCCTACTTTTAGGCCCTGATGAGGCATGTGTGAATTTATACGTGTGTAACTGCAAGTTGTCTCATTGACTTTGCAGAGTCAGGGCTTTAAAAGAGGTGTCTACTGATCACATGTGGTACGAGTTAAATTTCAAATTTTGTTGTGCTTTGAATAACTGAAAACTTGTACTCGTCCTCATGTCATGCAGAAATTACTTCTATTTGCCCATTCCTCTACATTCTCAGTACTTTGAAGTCTGCTCCATAAGTTGCCTGTTTGAGGGATGGCTATTGCTGCTAATAAATTACCTGAAGAAAGCACAGTTTTTAATGAAAGCTTAAACTCCGCTTGTTTTTCAGACTCAAACTAAAAACAGGGCAGAAATTGTGTGTGAACCCCAAGGCCCCTTGGATGCAGAAATTGCTGACTAAGATACATAACCAGTAAGTCTCATTTAAATTATTTGACTGTAATAGGATCCAGTCCTGCAACCGTTCTTCATGAGTAGTCTGACATCAATGGTACTATGTGCATGAGTAAGAACTATTCATGCAATTAAAGTTTGCAAAACTGCCCCCTGAGTTGTAGCAGTTCAGACTAAAGAGACCTGATCTTGAAGCCTAACTGTATGAAGCTGCCTCATTTAAGTTAATGCTTTGTTATACAACAGTCTGAGTGCACAAGCTGTAGTTACGGTTATATTTGAATTTTGATTCTAACCCTCTGTTTTATCAAGCTCACACTTCTCTGAAAAATGCCCCTTCCTGCCTGCAGTCCACTGCTTGGTCTCAGCCAGGAAAGAAATTATCCTGGAAAGTTTGAGCAAGATTCATCTGGTCATTTTTAATTAATAGAAAAGCAAAAATAATATCCCCACTTAAACTTCAAGAAACTTATTTGATCAACTCCACAAATCAAGCTTTCTGGTTGGCTATTCTCTCTGGATATTTCCATGTCCCTATCAGTATGATATCTGAGAGCTCAGGAACATCAAATTAATTTAACTTTACTACATCCCTGTAAAGTAAAGAAGTAGTAGTTTCGCAGCCGTAAACAGGTTAGAACACTGACTCATGAAAGCCCTTTATCTCATTGTGTGACCTTTGTCAAATTGAATAAGCAAGTATACTGTAGAACCAGGAGCTCGAATCCCAGCTGAGTGCTCTAACTACAAGACCAGCTGTCTACGCTGAGGACTAGACTCATTCTTTTATTATTAGAAAAATAAATTAAATGGTAACTTTAAAAATAAATAAAATGGTAACAACCGCTTGTAAACTACGTACTAAGACTTGATTGGCTTTGCAACCAGTTAGGTTTTAAGCTCAAAGCTACGAGCTTTGAATTTTTCCTTTTGAAAAAACTGACTTATGACCTTTTTTCCAGTGGGAGCAGCTTTAAGCCAATGCTGAAGGCTTTTGAAAACCCGATCCTTCATGATCGAACATTGAACAGGGATATTTCCCTTCCTGATTTTTGAGCATTTACTTTTGGATCTTTAAAATATGATGGCTTTTGTTCAATATAAAATCTAGAAGATGTACAACATGGTTAAGATAAAGGATATTGTGAGAATAATTCTCAATTCCTGACTCTTGAGTAAGAAAATACAAAGCATTACACCAGTAATGTAAACTCTCATTTAATGACGAAAATTGTCAGGCAAAGTCCACTGAGACAATGTTATCTAATCTATTAGGCCATTTTAGAACAAAGTTGATGGTTAGTGATAAAGCTGAAAGCTGAACAAAGTCCAGCCAGGAAAGTTTTACATGCTGCGTGTCTATTTTCAAATGAGAGATGTTACTCAAACTGCAGGCCTGTCTCATTTCTTGCTTATATAAAATCAATGGATGGCCATGGATGAAAAGCTCTGTGTGCATGATCATTATCACAATTGCTGGGTTTGTTTTTTTCACGTAATTAAGACGGGTCCTAAATAAAGTTTGAGACCATCTTTATCCCCCATCTTACAGATGGGAAAACAAGGCCCAGAGATTGTGATTTTTCACAAGGTCAAGTAGTACCACTGTAACAGCACACCCATTTTCTCTGCAGTCACTTTTCTTATTTTCCCCTTACAGAAAGGAACAAACACCTTCCTCACAAAATGAATAGAAGCGTAAACAACTTGAAAAGGAGAAAGGATGGAGGCCACAAACCTGATTGTTTCCTAATTTTGCTTTTGCTGCTGCTTATCTTTGTCTTGCTCAGCCCACAGAATTATTCTTTCTAAACAAGCAGCAACTTTGGTTAGCTACTGCTCCCCTCTCGCATCTTTCAGAAAAGCTCCAGCTGTTTTTACATTAGTCAGATTTCTTGTTCAGTGTTTCAATGTGCTGCCTCGTGCGTCATGAGTCATGGAAGAGTAATATCAAATCAAACCTACTACAACAATACCACTTTGGTTTCTTGGAATAAATGGACTAATGTTTACCAAGTATTATGGCATCTGCTATAAGAAGAATTTGTAGAGTAAGCTATTATGTAATGATCCTGCATTTGATTCCTCAGTGTCCTTTTTCCGTGATGCATATTCAGAACTTCCCAAATATGAATCCCTACCTTGTTCTTTGCTTGCTAGTAAATTTTAAATCACAGTATATCTTAAAGGGCCCTTTCCACCATTGTTGGAATAAATGTGAAGCACTTTCAGTGCAAAGTATTCTTCAAACAGATTGTAATCTTTTAACTTTTTATAATGTACTCCTCGTGTGTGTGCTATGAAGCAAGTGCAATTCAATTAAAGCTCACAGTTTACAATAATTGCGTCCTCCTTTTAATCTAGTGCTGATGACTCTGGAGTTTTGGCAAAGTCATCTGAAATTCATACAACACCTAGCACAATGATGTCCTGGTCTGTGGCTGGGGGTGCTATTCCAGTACAAATAATAAATAACCAGTCCCCGCCCCTGCCCTGCCTCTTCTCTGCCTCCTCCCCATCCATCCCTTCCTCCCAGAAAGTCCTAAGCACTGCCAAACAGCTGTTAGGTGGCGGGGGAGGAGCAGGGATGCGGCACTCTGGGGGTGGATCTGGACCACAGGATTGCCAGCCCCGCACCGCTCCTGGAAGCAGCCAGCACCACGTCCTTGCGGCACCTGGCGGGGCAGAGGGCTCTGTGTGCAGACCTCGCCCCGCACTCCCATTGGCTAGGAACGGGGAACTGCAACCAATGGGAGCTTTGGGGGAGGTACCCGCAGGTGAGGGCAGCGCGTGGAGCGCTCTGTGCCCCCCTCCCCCAGGGGCCACAGGGACATGGTGCTGGCCACTTCCGGGGGGGCAGCAGTGTGGGGCCAGGGCAGGCAGGGAGCCTGTCTTAGCTTAGCCAGAGCTACTCCAGGTAAGCAGCGCCCTGCCGCACCCCTCCTGCACCCCAACCCCCAGCTCTGAGCTTCCTGCTGCACCCCTTCCTGCAACTGAGCCACCTGCTGCACCCCTCCCTGCACCCCAACCCCTTTCCCTGAGCCCCCTGCTGCACTCTGCACCCCAACTCCTGCCCTGAGCTCCCTCCTGCACACTGCACCCCCTCCCACAACCCACACCCCCTGCCCCAGCCCTACATTCATGGCCCTGCATGCAATTTCCCCACCCAGATGTGGCCCTCGGCCCAAAAAGTTTGCCCACCCCTGGTCTAAGCTTTCTGCTATATTTTGGATAAGACACAAGAGCCTGAAAAAGCTAATTTGCTGAAACTGATGTACAAGCCTGTATTACACTAATCCAATTCTATGAGGTTTTTCTTTCTGGACGTGACTTTTTTGGGCAGCATTGCTCTGTCAAAGGACTGAGGGTACAGTACAAAAAGCCTTGTTTATGTAGGCGCTAAGCCTAATAATGGAAATTTAAAATGTCGGTATTTCACTGCTGATCTTTTGGCCGAAACCGGCAATAGCTTAAGAGTTACTAGTCACCTACCCTGGGACATTGATTAGCATTGGGGGAGGGCCAGGGCCATATAGTATTTCCACCCATGATCCTAATCTGATCCATCGCTTAACTCCCACTCCACTGTCCATTGTCTCTTCGTTAGTGAATTGATAGCATGAAGCACGTTAGCCAATCTGTGCGTTATAAAAATAGGGGCATCCTTTCCATTTGAGAACTGAGGGATTAAAACTGAATCCCTGTATGGCTTTTCTATCGCAGTCAGACACTGCCACCCATTGGTCAGTTTTCACCTTAGCAGGGAACCAGAATAAGGAAAGGTGCCAGCAGGTGACTCCCAGGGCTCGTGGCATANCTCCCCCCCCCCCCCCCCCCCCCCCCGCAAACTGCAAGCCTCAGGCAGAGGAGAACGGAGACTGCTCCCAGTTTGCGCCCCTGAGGCAGGGAGTCAGAATTTTGTTTATAAACAGAGTTATTAGTGGCGATTAAGAGAAGAACGGGCTGTTGGGATGTTTCTAAAAGTTAAATGATCTGTTCCAAGCTTGGTGAGCTGCAAAAAGTAAGTAGCCTAAAATAATAAAGTTACTAATATCTTCGTTTGAGACGATCACTGATTTTTTTAGACTAAGGAAATGCAGTAGCTCTCATCTACCTGGATGTCAGTGAGGCATTTGATACAGTTCCGCAAGAGAAATTATTAGTTAAATTGGAGAAAATGGGGATTAATATGAGAACTGAAAGGTGGATAAGGAATTGGTTAAAGGGGAGACTACAGCCTGTCATACTGGAGGGAGGTTACTAGTGGAGTTCCTCAGGGATCAGTCTTGGGGCCAACCTTATTTAACATTTTTATTACTGACCTTGGCACAAAAAGTGGGAGCACACAAATAAAATTTGCGGATGACACAAAATTGGGAGGTATTGCCAATACCAAAGAGGGCCGGAATATCATACAAGAAGATCTGGCTGACCTTATAAACTGGAGAAATAGAAATGGGATGATAATTAATAGTGCAAAGTGCAAGGTCACGCATTTAGGGATTAACAACAAGATTTTTTTGCTATAAGCTGGGGACTTATCAGTTGGAAGTGACAGAGGAGGAGAAAGACCTGGGTGTATTGGGGATCACAGGATGACTGAGCCATCAATATGATGCGCTTGTGAAAAAGGCTAATGCAGGATGTATCAGGCGAGGTATTTCCAGTAGAGACAGGGAAGTGTTAGTACCATTATACAAGGCACTAGTGAGATCTCATCTGGAGTATTGTGTGCAATTCTGGTCTCCCATGTTTAAGAAAGATGAATTCAAACTGGAACAGGTGCAGAGACAGGCTACTAGGATGATCTGAGGAATGGAAAACCTATCTTCTGAGAAGAGACTCAAAGATTGTGGCTTGTTTAGTCTAACCACTAGAAGGATGAGGGGAGATCCGATTGCTGTCTATAAATACATCAGAGGGATAAATACCAGGGAGGGAGAGGAGTTATTTAAGTTAAGCATCAGTGTGGGTCGCAGAACGAATATATATAAACTGGCCATCAACAAGTTTAGGCTTGAAATTAGGTGACAGTTTCTAACCATCAGAGGAGTGAAGTTCTGCAACAGCCTTCCAAGGGAAGCAGTGGGGGCAAAAAACCTAACTGGCTTCAAGACTGAGCTTGATAAGTTTATGGAGGGGACAGTATGACAGGACTGCCTACAATCGTGTGTGGCCCATCGGTGACTGCCTGTAGCAAAAATCTTGAATGGCTGGAGATGGGATGCTAGAAGGAGCGGGCTCTGAGTTACTAAAGGGAATTCTTTCCTAGGTATCTACCTGATGGGTCTTTCCCACATGCTCAGGGTCTAACTGATCATCATATTTGGGGTCAGGAAGGAATTTCTCCCTGGGTCAGATTGGCAGAGACCATGGGGGTTTTAAACTAGTGTCAATGGTGGATTCTCTGTAACTTGAAGTCTTTAAACTATGATTTGAGATTTCAGTAACTCAGCCAGAGGCTAGGGGTCTATTACAGGAGTGGGTGGGTGAGGTTCTGTGGCGTGCAAGGTGCAGGAGGCCAGACTAGATGATCGCGATGGTCCCTTCTGACTTCAGTAAGCGTATCTGAGTACGAATAGACATTACAACTTTAAACCTAACCAGTGTCCCATAAGTGACTTGCCACAAGATGTCAGAACATGTTAGTATTAGACCTGAGTGGGTCTAATATTTATTTAATTTTCTTTTCTTGAGATTGGAATTAGATACAATCCTCCCAGCAGATATTTCTAAGTTATCTGCAAAAACACTAGAGTTTTCAGTTGCCTAAGTAAACCCTGGAATCACGGTGAAAGTCGTGCCGCCCCCCCACCCCCCCCAATGTGAAATGGTACCCCTGTGGGAAGGCACAGAATTGTCTCCCCCAGCCACGCACGGCCCCATAGGCCTGACTGAGGCAGCCCCACCCCAAATATAGAAGTCAAACTACGCCTATGACTAAAATCCCCCTCAGACAAGCACCAGCGGGCACTTCATCTGTCCCTTTGGGGAGGCAGAAAGATAGTTACGGAAGGGCAGTGGCAAACAGAAGCAGTCAGTGGCTCTGACTGGTATGCAAGAGATGCATGTTCCTGCCATAAAGAGCAGGGAAATGAATGGTTACTGAAGTGCATCACAGTAAAAATGCCATATGCTCACGGAAGTCTTCTGTGTGAATACAACAGGAGTTTTTCTCTGCCCATCACGCCTAATGGTGCGGCAGAGGGATGAGGTCGATGACACACAAATTAGTTCCATACCATGGAGCACACAGAGTGCTAACGGGAAGTGCAGTGACATGTTTAATTGGTGCCATTGTTGGATTGACAGGGCTTCTGTTTTTCAGGGTATAGTTTAAGCAACTTGTGAGTTTTATGTAGGTGTCCAAAAATCAGGATTTTTCTCTTTGTATATACTGTACTGAGTTGGCTCTATTACATACGTTACAGTATATAGCACTGTAATGAGTAATCTCCGTCGTGTTCCCTATTGGACTATGACAGCACTGTTTCAAACAGCACTATGTTAAACCACACTAGGGAATCTCTAGTGCACACCAGCAGGGTCTACACAGACCAATTAATTATATTAGTGCACGTTACACACCACAGACACTCCCCGTAGTCCACATTACTGCTCTGTGGAGACAAGCCCTTAGCTACAAGTCACCATTTCTGGGGTTTATAGAACAAACACTGATTTTAATTGGAGGTGTTTTATCACCTAAAACTAAAACTCCAAAGCCCAACGTACGGATAACGTCATCCCTTCTGGAAAAGGCCCATAGGCTTTAATTGGGAAGAAATTAACAGGGTTCGATAGAACCTGTTAAATTGGGTTGTTGTGTAGGTTCTCGTTAGCTGACACCACTACCCCGGGGCGGGGAGAGGAGCTGCTCCAGAGGATGGCAGGAGCGGATGATTTCTCAAAGCCGCCCGTGACCCGCATGGGCCGTGACCCGCTTGCCGTTTGGCTGCTGCTCCCGAAGCTGACCCAGGTCCCCACTCACACCCAAATAGTCACTGGCTTGCCCCATGCTGCACTGAGCTCGGTGCCCGACCCTGCCAGCAGTTGCCATAAGCCTGCTCTCGTTTCACACTCCCCCTAGGTATCGGCCTCATCACCCAAGGATGTGGACAAGTAGCCTGAACCACTATAGCCCTTTCTCTGTTGCTAACGGCAGCAGCATCCGCATCCTAACGACCGTGCTCAGACATTCGGCACATCTTGTGTCCCATCTGAAACCCTGCCTTGCAGAGGTGTTACAGGGCCAGTAATCAGCCTGTTATACTGCCAGGCCCTCCTCTCAGCCAGCAACCCCTACCCCATGGCCACCTCAGCCACTCTCAGTGGGCCCTTAACAGTAACAAATGCATCATCCTCAGATAGATCTTCCCTTCCCTTCTGCATCAGCATCGCTCACACGCATCTGTCCCCTTGTATCTTTCTAGCCTGCTTCCTGGTGGGTAGCTGCAGGGCCCACAAAGCGGCGTGATACAGCAAACAGCCTGCTCCCAATGCCTCCGGCGTAGCCCAGACAGTTGGTGAAATGGGATTTTTTTTTTAAAACATTGATTGTTCCCCCATTATAACTGTGACATGCCCCACCCCATTATCCTCTCTCATGCACCATCAAAAGGTCAACTCCCACCTCTGGTCTATTATACCAGCTTCCATCACCCACCTGTTCAATTATCCAATAAGCACCGTCGTGCTTTCTCTTGTGCTGCCCCTCACGGTTGGAAGGAGCTCCCCGTAAACTTCTGCAAAGCTACCTCATGACCCTCCTTCAAATCCCCCCCCTTAAAACTCTCCTTTGATGGGGTGCCTACAAAAAGCCACTGGGGTGCTGAGACCCCACAGTCTGTAATGCTGGCCAATATTGTCTCATGGTTTCCCTGTTCTCCCTCATCCGTCTGTATCCATTTATGGTGTCTTGTTTATACTTCTATAGTCAACGCTTTGGGGCAGGACTGGCTTTTTGTTCTGTGTTTGTACACTGCCTGGCACAATGAAGTCCTTGTCCCCGACGGATTCCTAGCTACTATGGTAATACAAATAATTGATAATAAATAATAATTAATAATCTAACATTAATAGAAACCCCCCAAAGATATTAGTATGTGTGTCAAGAACAGAGGAAGGATAAGCATCCAAAGACATTTTTAAAAGACACAGGGTGGGTTCCCTCATCTTCAGTCAACGAGAGACACTAAGAAGTGTTTCCTACAACTACACCGCTACCTCGATATAACGCGACCCGATATAACATGAATTCGGATATAACGCGGTAAAGCAGTGCTCCGGGGGGGCGGGGCTGCACACTCCGGCAGATCAAACCAAGTTCAATATAACGCGGTTTCACCTATAACACCGTCAGATTTTTTGGCTCCCGAGGACAGCGTTATATCGAGGTAGAGGTGTAGTTTGAAAAATCCTAAGCTATTGAGGAAGATCATTTCTCCTCCAACCTATGCAGAAGAGAAGCAGGGTGGGAAGTCTAGATACAACTAATTGCTCCGGCACAGACCAAGACACTGGGTTTGCTTTCCCTGTATACTCTAGGGCACAATGTATCAATTTTGCAGTGTCTATTCTGGAGTATTCACTCAAAATCCATTGTTTACGCACTTTCATAATTGCAAGTTTTCCCATTGGAATAGCTGAACCCAAGAATTATATTAATCAAATCAGGGAACAGAAAGGCATCCTGTGGCTCATCAGTCTGATAATCACTCGTGAAATCTGAGCTGTTTTGATCAACAGCTGAAGGTGTGCTCGCAGTGAAATAACTAATGTCCTTGGCGAACTAGTCTCAGCTCCTCAGCCAAATATCTCTAGCAACAAACACTAGGGGACTTGTTCACGGGCAATACGCAAACAGAAAACAAGGGCTACGTAAAGTGACTAAAAAGTTCACGGCAAATAATTTGCCCAATTCTGAGTCTGTGCACTTAGTAGCAAACATTTGTATGGAAGTACGAGCATTCCAGTCCCACACCCATTCAACTGTTAGCAGCACTTCGGTGCGGCCTCGTCTTTAGGGAAAGTACTGGGAGCATGAGCACTTTGGACTACCTCCAGAGAACGTAAACGCTGTTAAATAATGCGGTGCCTCAATCCAGAGTAGAGAACTGAAGTCACTGCTAAATATGATTTGGATCAGTTGGGTATATATCTGCCTAGATAGTGAAATACTGTGGTTAAGCAGTATCATTGCAAAGTCAGCTAAAGGCAGTTGCCTGCTGCTCCAGACCATTGTCTGGCTGGGAACTTTACGCTTACACTGAGAAGGAGCACCTCGCCACAGTGCTGGTGTGTGAAAAAATTGTGAAGTCGTGTATGGACTAGAATCTTGTAAACCTTTCTCTGACCATTAAAAAATAGCAAGGCCTTAGTGCACTGAAGGACACCTTTACTATCTCATAGGCACATGATTAATGACGTTTTACCTGAAGACAGTCCACATATCTGACAAGGCCTTTGTAGTTGCCGATATCTTGTCTAGACACCCTTTGAATGGAACTGATGTGGGAGCAATGCCAATTTTAAGGCTTAGGCCGCCGCAAGATTTCCCCAAGTGACTAATGCTGTTACAACAAATTTAGGCCCCTACCAAAAACTGGAATTCCAGACAACATTCTTGCTCATTAGTGGCTGGGCAGAAGAGTTATGCAAGCGCACTTAGTAGCATCTGAGCATTTCTTCCTGGAGAGAAGCAACAGTAGCCAGCAGAAATTTGGCAAAATACCCATCAGATTACCTAGCTGTCCCATTCTCCAGAAGTGATATGCCATTAAAATCTCATAGGGCTATTTTCTTGTTGATTAAAATATAGTAATGACTAAAGACTTGAACACTTTCCCCCTACTGGCAGCACATCCGAACACTTGTCGCCATCTGTTATTTCTGTCAAGAAACTGAGCTTACTCAGCATGAAGTTAGTTGTATGCTGAAAGAAACAGTTCACAGAAATCAAACTACTCACTCAGTATATTTCCCTTTTTTGATGCATGCGGGGTCATGCTAGAGGAAACGTATAGGAGCACTACCTCAGGACGATTCCAACGACTACACAAAGTGGAACCCTCCAAGAGAGGAGATTGAGAGAGACCCACCCCAGAATACCCCATAGCTCAATTCATTCACCTCGGGAGGGGGGAGATCTGGAGCCACGTTAGGCAGAGGGGAAGATTTGAACCCACATCCTGTGTGAGAGCGCTAACCGCTGGGATAAAGGTTAGACGTGGGGGCAGTGGCACCCCCACTGGCTGCTTTGGGTAATGCCCAATCTGGTGGGCCTCACAGGTGAGGGAATATGAGGGAGTTTTGGTGCTGAAATACATTTAGAAATTTGGCCGTAGGGGTCAGGACTTAAGCGGCTTTGCACATGCCCATTGGAAGTAACGTAGGCACCTAGGGAATTTTACCAGGGGAAATGTAGGTACCTAGGTGGGGTGGTGGCAGCTAAGCAGGAATTTTGATGATCTACATTTTGAGTTTGGGCACCAAATGTGGCAGGTTGAGCCAGAGCCACAAAGGGATTTAGTCCAGGATGTCAGAAAATTTAACCCAGACCTTCGATTCCCTTTCAGACACATTGATCCCCTCACCCTCAGGCTGTCCTGCAGCCTTGCAGCTTCAGCCACCCCACTACACACAGTGGAAGAGCCTAGCAAGCAGTGCCCTGACGTAACTATACTTCCACTGCAAACGGGGCCCCCGTTTCCCACAGGCTTTCCTCTCCAAATGCCCTTTCTGTCCTCAGGGCCCTGCATTGCCTTGCTCGCTGCCATTTAGCCATTGCAGTTTCCTGAAGGTTTCTATCTCCGTGTGGTCCAGCAGAGATATTTATCTCATAGCCACCACCTCTCTGTGTTATCCCTGCCAAATGAGGTCACTGCTTTCCTATAGTTGCCAGGCCTACATTTTGCCTTTAGTACTCCACTGACCTTTGTCTGTAACACGCATCACCATGCACTTCTCCTGCCTTCCCAGCACAAGCTTATTTGCTAGCTGGATCGGCTTCCCCCACCCCCAACTGCAATGAACTCCCTAGAAGTTAGAGATACAATTGCTTCCTTTGTTCAGACTTTGGCTGGCAAGCGGTTGTGCTTCCTCCTGTTTCCATTCTAAAGAGAAGTTTTATGTGCGGTGCTGGGCATCATGAAGCACAGCTGTTGTTTTGGCTTTTCCCCTCCCCCACAGCACAGAGATTTCCATTTTGAGAAAAACCAAGGTACATTCCACTGCTTCGCCAAAGGGGTTTGTCCAGCTTCCAGGCACAGGGGAGAGAACAAAGTCCCAGCACGTCATAATGCCTGAAAAGGCCAGTCTGCTTTTGCTGCAACAGCAGGTCATAGAACTGACTTCACAGAGATGGCCCTGATCTGAGACCAGATGGCGTACGTTGGATGACAAAGTAAATCAGCATTCCAGCATGGGCCTTGGCACATGGGCATCAAATGCCAAACCAGACTTAGCCAATACAATGTCAGGCATAGTTATGTGCATGGTATTAATATAATATTGATATTATATGAGTGTTGGGAATTTGTTAACTGACTGTATTCTACTCTTCCCACTATTCTGTTCACCCATGTCAGGTATCCCACAACACTTTGCAAAGCTGAAGTCAGCGCTGGCATTAGAAAATAGGAAACTTTGTCAAAGCAAGGCTGTATGAATACTTTGTACCAAGTACACTTGGAATATAGTATTCAAAACACGATATGGGAAAGTATAGGGAAGTACCGTCACTGCCCAGAACCGGGAATGCTAGTATCCAAAACTAAGATAAGGAAGGTACAGCGCAACAAGTTAAGGAACTGGTATAAACTGGTGGGTTGGATTTTAGTGACATATAAAAAGTTTCCGAACTTGTAAAATCATACTAGTTGAAATGGGTCACTTTGAATCACACCTTCTGTGTAAGGTGAACACACTGTGAGAATTTGCTTCCCAAAGGAGGGTATGTATGTGTCCTTTTCATATCGTACTGCTTTGTCTTTAGACAATCACTTTGGCTGAGTTCAGTTAATTGGTCTCTTGAACGTTGTTAAGAATGAACTGGGAGAGTTCAAACAATTAGCTACACCTTCGAGTCAATTCCCGGGAGTTGCCAAAAGGGATCTGTTCACTCTTTATCTTTCCAACAGTCTATGAGGCATTCTCGTCAAGCTGGGTTTAATGACCTGAAGATTTGTACTATAGAGAGACCCATTGTATGGTATAACACGGGAAATTTTCCTCAGCCACATGATGGTGATAGGGCTGCTATTGTTAAGTTCAGGGAGAGTGGGGAAAAAAACCCTTCTGGTCACTGATTTAAGAAGCAGGAAACAAAATAGTGAAAGAATGTCACCATAAGGCCATGTAATATGCTGCAGGGAAAACTATTTCCTTGAAGCCACATGTGGGTTTCACACAGTTTGATGCAGATGGGAGGTCTGGAGAGCTCATTCTCATACCTCCCATGAGGAGGAGATGGCACATTTAACTCTGCCACAAGGGTGCTGGAGAGGGGTGAAGTATGTTATCATAGAATAGAATCATAGAATATCAGGGTTGGAAGATACCTCAGGAGGTCATCTCGTCCAACCCCCTGCTCAAAGCAGGACCTAATCCCAACTAAATCATCCCAGCCAGGGCGTTGTCAAGCCGGGCCTTAAAAACCTCTAAGGAAGGAGATTCCACCACCTCCCTAGGTAACCCGTTCCAGTGCTTCACCACCCTCCTAGTAAAATAGTGTTTCCTAATATCCAACCTAGACCTCCCCCACTGCAACTTGAGACCATTGCTCCTTGTTCTGTCATCTGCCACCTCTGAGAACAGCCGAGCTCCATCCTCTTTGGAACACCGCTTCAGGCAGTTGAAGGCTGCTATCAAATCCCCCCTCACTCTACTCTTCTGCAGACTAAATAACCCCAGTTCCCTCAGCCTCTCCTCATAAATCATGTGCCCCAGCCCCCTAATCATTTTGTTGCCCTCCACTGGACTCTCTCCAATTTGTCCACATCTCTTCTGTAGCGGGGGGACCAAAACTGGACGCAATACTCCAGGTGTGGTTTCACCAGTGCCGAATAGAGAGGACTAATCACTTCCCTCGATCTGCTGGCAATGCTCCTACTAATGCAGCCCAATATGCCGTTGGCCTTCTTGGAGACAAGGGCACACTGCTGACTCATATCCAGCTTCTCGTCCACTGTAATCCCCAGGTCCTTTTCTGCAGAACTGCTACTTAGCCAGTCGGTCCCCAGCCTGTAGCGGTGCATGGGATTCTTCCTTCCTAAGTGCAGGACTCTGCACTTGTCCTTGTTGAACCTCGTCAGATTTCTTTTGGCCCAATCCTCCAATTTGTCTAGGTCCCTCTGGACCCTATCCCTACCCTCCAGCGTATCTACCTCTCCCACAAGCTTAGTGTCATCTGCGAATTTGCTGAGGGTGCAATTTATCCCATCATCCAGATCATTAATAAAGATGTTGAACAAAACTGGCCCCAGGACTGACCCCTCGGGCACTCCGCTTGATACCGGCTGCCAACTAGCCATCAAGCCATTGATCACTAGCCGTTGAGCCCGACAATCTAGCCAGATTTCTATCCACCTTATAGGCCATTCATCCAATCCATACTTCTTTAAGTTGCTGGCAAGAATACTGTGGGAGACCATATCAAAAGCTTTGCTAAAGTCAAGATATATCACATCCACTGCTTTCCCCATATCGACAGAGCCATCATAGAAGGCAATCAGGTTGGTCAGGCATGACTTGCCCTTGGTGAATCCATGTTGACTGTTCCTGATCACCTTCCTCTCCTCCAAGTGCTTCAAAATGGACTCCTTGAGGACCTGCTCCATGATTTTGCTGGGGACTGAGGTGAGGCTGACCGGTCTGTAGTTCCCCGGGTTCTCTTTCTTCCCTTTTTTAAAGATGGGCACTACATTAGCCTTTTTCCAATCATCCAGGACCTCCCCCGATCGCCACGAATTTTCAAAGATAATCGTCAATGGCTCTGCAATCACATCAGCCAACTCCCTCAGCACCCTTGGATGCATTAGATCTAGACCCATGGACTTGTGCACGTCCAGCTTTTCTAAATAGTCCTTAACCTGTTCTTTCCCTCCTCCCCATACTGTGTTGCCCAGTGCAGTAGTCTGGGAGCTGACCTTGTCTGTGAAGACCGAGGCAAAAAAGCATTGAGTACTTCAGCTTTTTCCACATCATCTGTCACTATGTTGCCTCCCTCATTCAGTAAGGGTCCCACACTTTCCCTGATCACCTTCTTGTTGCTAACATACCTGTAGAAACCCTTCTTGTTACCCTTCACATTCCTGGCTAGCTGCAACTCCAATCATGCCTTGGGCCTTCCTGATTACACCCCTGCATACTCGAGCAATATTTTTATACTCCTCTCTAGTCATCTGTCCAAATTTCCACTTCTTGTAAGCTTCCTTTCTGAATTTAAGCTCACCGAAGATTTCACTGTTAAGCCAAGCTGGTTGCCTGCCATATTTGCTGTTCTTTCTGCACATTGGGATGGTTTGTTCCTGTGCCCTCAATAAGGCTTCTTTAAAATACAGCCATCTCTCCTGGACTCCTTTCCCCTCATATTAGCCTCCCAGGGGATCCTGCCAATCAGTTCCCTAAAGGAGTCTAAGTCTGCTTTTCTGAAGTCCAGGGTCCATATTTTGCTTCTCTCCTTTCTTCCTTTTGTCAGGATCCTGAACTCAACCATCTCATGGTCACTGCTGCCTAGGTTGCCACCCACTTCTACTTCCCCTACCAATTCTTCCGTTTGTGAGCAGCAGGTCAAGAGGAGCACGGCCCCTAGCTGGTTCCTCCAGCACTTGTACAAGGAAGTTGTCCCCAACACTCTCCAAAAACTTCCTGGATTGTCTGTGCACTGCTGTATTGCTCTCCCAGCAGATATCAGGGTAATTGAAGTCCCCCATTAGAACCAGGGCCTGTGATCTGGAAACTTCAGTTAGTTGTCCGAAGAAAGCCTCGTCTACCCCATCCGCCTGGTCTGGTGGTCTATAGCACACGCCCACCAGGACATCACCCTTGTCGCTCTCGCCTCTAAACTTAACCCAAAGACTCTCAACAGGCTTTTCTCCAGTTTCATACTGGAGCTCTGAGCAATCATACATTCAATGCTCTCTTACATTCAATGCAACTCCTCCACCTTTCCTCCCGTACCTGTCCTTCCTGAACAGTTTATACCCATCCATGACAGTGCTCCTGTCATGTGAACTGCCCCACCAAGTTTCTGTTATTCCAATCACATCATAGTTCCTGGATTGTGCCAGGACTTCCAATTCTTCCTGCTTGTTTCCCAGGCTTCTTGCACATGCAGCTAAGACAGCTAGTTATGGCAGGTGACGTTGTTGCAGGTCATCTTCAGGCTCCTTTTCTTAATGTAGGAGTAAGCTCAGGCTCTTGGGAAGACCTGCTGTGTATTGTTAGGTTTGGGTGATGCAAGGTTCTATGCAGAGCTGGGTGGAGAGCTTTCGCTCTGCCTTAGGCTTTGTTTAGTCCACTCTTGAGGCAGGGTGGGTTTTCGACAACCAGGCATTGGTATTGGGTTGAGTTTCCTGGGGGAAGGGATTGACCCGGCTGCTGTTTGACCCTCACATTTCAGGACTGATGTACGTGTGTAAATAAAGCAAGCTATGCCTAGAATAGCCTCCACGTCCCAATTCCTCTGGACGGGGAAGCCAACGTGCAAGGCCCAGGACATCTGCCACTTCTTGGCAGAGGGACGACACTGGTGTCAAAAGAAAGGGCAACTGTACCTTCTCTGCACCGTGCTTGCAAGGAGTATGGAATGCTGACCGAAACCCTTTCCCCCGAAGAGAGCTAGACAGACATTTCCCACCTTAAGGTTTGGAGGGGGCTTGCTGTGCTTCACTTTTTTGCATGTCTCTGTGTTTCCTGGCTTCAGCTGAACTCAGAAGCAGAAGTAACAAAATACCCTGACACAATCTGTTCTGGGTGGGAGTGTGTATGTGTCAGCAGAAACCAGCCATTGCTGGAAATCTCAGAAAGAAATCTTGATCACAGGCCGAACGACAGGCATAAGCCTCCAGATTTGTAGAATCTGGAATGTAGAATCCCAACCCAGACTCCAAAGCTTTTGAGGCTCACTGGCTGTGGCCAGCAAGCTGCCAGCAACGATCAAGATTGCCAAGTCAGGTGCCGCAGTACAGTTGTTACAGGTATGGGAAGGAAGAGGCAAGGGAAGTGGGGAAAATGACATCCCTGAATGAAGACACCTGACTCCTGCCGGAACCAGCCCTGATCATGAAATTTGTAAAGAGGGAGACGGAAATTGCTAATTAGATGGTTGGGGCAGCCACATATGGGGAACCCCAAGACATCACAAACCCAACTTTTTTTTAAAGGGACACTTGAGGCCTTCAGCCTATAAAATTCAAAGGCAAAAGTCCAGCAAACATTGGTGTCATGGGTATCCCTTCCTGGCTGTTTGCACAGCTCAGGATTCTGCGGGCTACAGTAAAGTCCTTGTTCTGTAGCTAAATGGAGGAATATTCCAAATCAAGAGAAAGAATTGCATGTGAATTGACTGCTTGAGGCAACATCAAGACAGAACCTCCCACACCTCTCACTTCTCTAGGACTGGTAGGTATAATTTGGTGGGTACGAATTAGAGGCCTCATATGACCTTCTTCAAAAACGTTGAGATCTGTTGTTGCCGCATTAGCGCCTGCAAATGCATCTTGCAGAAGAAAGGATGGGGTGAATGTCCAAGAAAGGAGCAGGGAAGATACAGAAAGAGCCCAAAAGAGTATATGCTTCAGATATTCCCCTCTCCAAAGAGTTTTGAAGTCTCAGGAAAGCTGTGGCTATTAGCATTAAGGTAGCACTCACACAATAGCTTTGCATAGTCCAAGTTTAATGGGACATATGACCAGGTCATGTTTTCGCCTGGGTGATTAGCACCAGTGCAGACAGAGGTTCTCTTGCCTTAGGCTATTTTGGGAAAACTGAGGGAACTTTTCCCAGCATAGGATGAATGGAAGTACCTAATTTTTAAAAATTAGCGCTTTTCCTCGTAACAGAAAAATGATCATAAACGTTAGGGTTTCTTCCAAACATTTTGCTTCCCCCCCTTCCCAGCCAACACCCCTTTTTAAAACATATTTTTAAAGCAATGGTGCCTTTAAAAAAATACGATTTCTGATTTCAGCACCCAGCAACTTGCCCCCTTCTGCTCACCCCGACTCGCAACCTAGTCCACTGTCAAAGGCGGATGTGCTCCGAGGTAGAACCAGTAGAGCCTCCAGCTCCAAATTCTGATTGCTGTTTGCGTAAAACACGTCGGACAGCTGCATGGAGCCAGTCCATGGACAGTGGCACCTCTTTGCCCGGTCATGTGACGTTCAGAAGGCTGCAGCACTGGGAAGCAGCTAGCAGGGCTTGGCAGTGTGTGAACTCGAGGGAGTTGCCAGCCCAAATGTCTTGCCTGGAAGAGGGGCTGGCAACGACTGTGAGATCCATGTAGAGCTGAGAGCCACACATTCCCCCCTGGCTTTTCTGATCACCAGGAAACCTTAAAGGAAGGGAGTAGAGATGATTGACAGCCGGTGCGCCTCTAGGGGCTCACACTGGTACTGCTGCAATAGGCAAGTGTGGACTCACACAACTTGGTTACACCTGTCATAGCTCATGGCTATCCTTCCACAAGGCATCCTTCTCAGCAACGCTAACACTTGACAGCTATTAGGGGACACTAAGTAGTAAAGAAAGACATGTGCCTTGAGCCCCCACTGAAATAAACTTAAGTAAAACAGCCCTGAGCTCCCATTAGCTTCTTTAGTTATTGATCTGTATCCACAGCAGTTCCATGCTATCTTTCCAAGTGGTGTTTCAGGGTGTGGTATAACTAAACACGATACAGGGATCAGGAATTACATTTACAATACTTAAAGAACGAGGAGTCCTTGTGGCACCTTAGAGACTAACAAATTTATTTGAGCATAAGCTTTCGTGGGCTAAAACCCACTTCATCGGATGCATGCAGTGGAAAATACAGTAGGAAGATATATATACACAGAGGACATGAAAAAATGGGTGTTGCCATACTAACTATAATGAGAGTAATCAGTTAAGATGGGCTGTAATCAGCAGGAGAAAAAAAATCTTTTGTAGTGATAATCAGGATGGCCCATTTCCAACAGTTGACAAGAAGGTGTGATTAACAGTAGGGGGGGAAATTAGAATGGGGAAATAGTTTTTACTTTGTGTAATGACCCATCCACTCCCAGTCTAATCACATTTCCCCATGCTAATTTCCCCTCACACACACTGTTACTCACACCTTCTTGTCAACTGTTGGAAATGGGCCATCCTGATTATCACTACAAATGTTGTTTTTTTCTCCTTCTGATTATAGCCCACCTTAACTGATTACTCTAGTTATAATTAGTATGGCAACACCCATTTTTTCATGTCCTCTGTGTGTATATATATCTTCCTACTGTATTTTCCACTGCATGCATCCGATGAAGTGGGTTCTAGCCCACGGAAGCTTATGCTCAAATAAATTTGTTAGTCTCTAAGGTGCCACAAGGACTCCTCGTTCTTTTTGCTGATACAGACTAACACGGCTGCTACTCTGAAACCATTTACAATACTTGTAGTTGTTCCAATTCCTTCAGCCTCGCCTTAAATGAGAAGGTAAATTAGCCCCCCTCAAATTGTACCTGCTAGGGCTTTTCATATGATTTTAAAATCTCTATTTCCCATTGGCACAAGACTATAACTAGTAAGAAGTCAGACCTTCGGATTCTGATTATAAAGAGCAGCTGGGAACATAAATAATGATAGTAACATAAATGAGATAGATTGGAGCCATTTAAATCCTTAAGGGACAGACTTTCAAAGCAAAGCGCATGCAATTGTATGCATCAATTAGGAATGCAGTACTTATAAGTATTTCATGTGTATTTGGCCAAATTGAGTATATAACTAGCTGTGTAAATACCTTGATCAAAACTGGCACTCATGCTTTAACCATGTATTTGTAACTGTTGGGTCAGCTTCACTTTGAAAATCTGGTGCTAAAACGTAAGTAGACAGAACAAGTAAGCAGATAGGGTTCAAAAAAGAACTAGATAAATTCCTGGAGGATAGGTCCATCAATGGCTATTAGCCAGGATGGGCAGGGATGGTGTCCCTAGCCTCTGTTTGCCAGACGCTGGGAATGGGCAACGGGGATGGATCACTTGATGATTCCATGTTCTGTTCATTTCCTCTGGGGCACCTGGCATTGGTCACTGTTGGAAGACAGGATACTGGGCTAGATGGACCTTTGGTCTGACCCAGTATGACCATTCTTATGTTCTTACGTTCTTATTGTTTTCTCTTCCTGTTTAAATTCCCCTGTACGTTTTCCCCATTGATTTTATTCTATATACTTACAATAAACATTGCTCATTTGCATAATTGTGCTACTTTCCCCCTTCATCTGCTCTTTAGTGCAACCTTTAAAAAGATGGAAAAGTAAAAGGGATTTGTAAATAGGTTATTGTATTATAGAATTAAAAAAATTCCCATTACTTCTCCTGTGTATCATTAAGCAAGCAAGCATGTGTTTAGCATCCAGAAGGTGGAACTCCCCTGTTGTGTTCCAATACAAACAGGTCACTTTCTGTAGGACAATATTTAGCCTGGAAAGAAAGGGGCATCTTGTTGCTGAAAAAGAAAAGGATCAGTTCTAACAAACCCCAGCATATTCTTTACATATAGTCATAACACTGCCTCTCCCACGCAAAGTGCATGAAGTACCTTAAAAATATCAACTAGTTGAGCTTCACAGCCCAGCTGTAAGTAAAAATTGTCCCTATTTTACAGTATAAATGACCAGGGATTAGGAAATCTAGGTTCTAACTCCCATAGGTCTGCGTGTTAACTGTTAGACAATATTTTTTTTCTCCTCCTAGGGCTAAGATTCATTCACCTCTGGGGTCCTGGATTCAAATCCTGCCTTTGGTCAAAAATGAAGATGAGTTTGCTGCACACATTCTAGTCCTTATGGATTTCTCTACATCATCTAACCATGGAGAGTCTCATAGCAACCAAGGACCCCAATTCTATTTCCATTGAATTTAATACAAGCTTTGCCACTGAACTCAAAAGGGAGCAGAGTTGGACAGTGCTGCCGCCAGGATCACGTGTGGATAGCTCACAGAGCACCTGATCTATAAGGTGGATAGAAAGCTGGCTAGATCGTCGGGCTCAACGGGTAGTGATCAACGGCTCCATGTCTAGTTGGCAGCCGGTTTCAAGTGGAGTGCCCCAAGGGTCGGTCCTGGGGCCGGTTTTGTTCAATATCTTCATTAATGATCTGGAGGCTCGCGTGGACTGCACTCTCTGCAAATTTGCAGATGACACTAAACGGGGAGGAGTGGTAGATACGCTGGAGGGTAGGGATAGGATACAGACGGACCTAGACAAATTAGAGGATTGGGCCAAAAGAAACCTGATGAGGATCAACAAGGACAAGTGCAGAGTCCTGCACTTAGGACGGAAGAATCCCATGCACTGTTACAGACTAGGGACCGAGTGGCTAGGCAGCAGTTCTGCAGAAAAGGACCTAGGGGTTACGGTGGACGAGAAGCTTGATATGAGTCAACAGTGTGCCCTTGTTGCCAAGAAGGCTAACGGCATTTTGGGCTGTATAAGTAGGGGCATTGCCAGCAGATCGAGGGACGTGATCGTTCCCCTCTATTCGACATTGGTGAGGCCTCACCTGGAGTACTGTGTCCAGTTTTGGGCCCCACAGTACAAGAAGGACGTGGAAAAATTGGAAAGAGTCCAGTGGAGGGCAACAAAAATGATTGGGGGGCTGGAGCACATGAGTTATGAGGAGAGGCTGGGGGAACTGGGATTGTTTAGTCTGCAGAAGAGAAGAATGAGGGGGGATTTGATGGCTGTTTTCAACTACCTGGAAGGGGGTTCCAAAGAGGATGGATCTAGACTGTTCACAGTGGTACCAGATGACAGAACAAGGAGGAATGGTCTCAAGTGGCAGTGGTGGAGGTTGAGATGGGATATTAGGAAAAACTTTTTCACTAGGAGGGGGGTGAAGCACTGGAATGGGTTACCTAGGTAGGTGGTGGAATCTCCTTCCTTAGAAGTTTTTAAGGCCAGGCTTGACAGAGCCCTGGCTGTGATGATTTAGTTGGGATTAGGTCCTGCTTTGAGCAGGGGGGTGGACTAGATGACCTCCTGAGGTCCCTTCCAGCCCTGATATTCTATGATTCTATGACCCTAGCCCATTTGTTCCATCAAAAGTAATACAAACAGCACTGCCTGGAAAATCAGAAGCGTAATAACTTCGTATAGCATACATTATACGAAGTTATACGCGACCTCCTGAGGTCCCTTCCAACCCTGATATTCTATGATTCTATGACCCTAGCCCATTTGTTCCATCAAAATTAATACAAACAGCACTGCCTGGAAAATCTGAAGCAGCTTCACATCAGATTAAATAATAAAAATCAGTAAAATAGGGGCTACTGCACTGGTTGTGTGGTTTATATTTAATGCAATGAACCGCTCTCCATTTTTAGCTGCCACTTCATTTTCAATATGCCAATAAATTTTGCATTGACAGCACAGAACTGCACCATAAAAATTTTCATGGAGGAAAGCTGGAGATGTAACAGCCATGTAGGACACAACTGGGACTTTTACAACCGGAGAAGTTGTTGGAGGCAGTTTGAGATAAGCACATTAGCTAGACGTTTCTGCCAAAATCAGGCCAATAGTCAGTAGAAAAACCACTTGCCTCAGAAGTAATAGTTTCCACTGAGAAACCACACAAGCAAATAATGATAGAGAAATATGGAGTATAAAATAAGGTATTGAATTTGAGTTTACGCAATAAGTCGGGCTTCCTGCTGAGCCTCGGCCTGGCTTGCTGCTGATCAGCAGAAGATCTTCTGCCCTTATTCAGGGTTTGCTGATTAAAATTAAAATGTTTGCTGATTAAAATGGAGTCTATATTCAAAAAAGATGAAGAGGTGGGTCAAAGGAAGCCACAGCTTTCTGAGATTTATTCAGAATTAAGCTCTGATGAAATTCAGGACATACAAACACATGCTAAGTGAGTAAGTACAATAACAGACGTACAGACATCACACCTAATAACAATTGCCAAGGCCCTGGTAACCGCTGCTGAGTAGTCGTATCCCCATTTTACAGCTTGGGCTGCCTGTTCGAAGGATAGTCCCTGTTACTGGTTATTTCTGGATCTGTCCATCAGAATTTTAAGCAGCAAAGCCTCTTTTTCCAGATCCAATCTCTGTGGCTGGCTATTCGCAGCCTATCCTCATGCTCTTGCATCTGTAGCCATTTTGCAAGCTGCTGGCCGTCCCTCCTCAGTCTCCCCTGTAACCCACTAGTGAGTTCTTCTCATGCCTTCTTCCTCCACAGCTTGTCAACGGGCTCCAGCGCTGACCCCTCTTGTTCCGCTTCGATGGAGTACAATGGTGGAAGCACCGAGACGGAACTTCCCCAGTACAGGACTTTTCTGCATCTGTAGGAGGCCAGCAGATGGCACAAAGAGGAAGGGAATTAGAGTGCAGCTGGAATGCACAGAGTTACCTTCTATCATATCATATCTGCACAGCCACCACGTGCCCAGACATAAGACACAGAACTTCTGTGGTTCAGCTACCTTTAAGCACTCTTAACACCTTTCTACATGTGAACAGTCCCAGGATTGAGGCCTAATTCTCTTCTGTCTTATCTGGTTACTGCACCATGCTAGCTCCCTCACAGTAGAAATTACACCTAATTCCTGTGAAAAAGTCAGGCCCGGCAGCTGCAGGAGGGTCTGGGAAAACAGGTATGTTAGCCCTAGAATGCTAAAGGCCCTTTTTCCGACAAGCTGGGAAGGGGTTACTTCCGGTCAATTAGGGACACCTGAGTCCAATTAAGGGCTGCCTGACACCTGTTAAAACCTCTCTCCTGGTGAGGGGTGGGGACAAACTGCGGCAAGGCTGGAGGTAGCAGGGAGATCGGCTTCTCCAGCGAGAGAGACTGCGCTCCTCCCCATAGCGGAGACACCCAAACCCAGTGCCTGTTCAGGGGAAGGACTGACACCCCGGGGCCAGCGACAGGACAACACCTTCCCCAGTGAGGGGGCCAGGGAAAGGTATTCCCTTTTTTCGGTGCGTAATAGACTTGTTTCCCTTTGTTTGGCAGAGAAGCACTCCTCAGGCTCTGAGAAACAAACCCCAAAGCGGGAAGACAGACACGGCCCGGAGTGGGGCTGATTTACCCCAGGCCCTGTCCCTGCCAGAGGAGGGAGCACTCGGTCCAGCAAGGCAGAAGGGGTGCCACGCCACATTCCCAATTGCAAATTTGCATATACTCTTGTGGTACTGTAACCCCTAACACCCACCACATTTGGCTTTTAAGAGGAAGGAATGAGTGAAGTCCAGGCAAGACACTTAAAAAAAAAAACAAAAAAAAAAACCAACCCGAGAAGAAATTGTTTCCGTATATTACAGGACTCTGAATAGAAAATTCCATTGTGAAGGCTAATCTCCTGCAAGTTCCCCTTTTTGGATGGAAATAAAAAGAAGAATCATTCAAGCTGCGTTCAGTCTAACGGAGGCCAAGATGAAGAACGTGGCTGTAGTCCTGGCAATAGCCCTGATTGTAACTGACCTCACTACCCTGACTGGTGAGTAACTTCTCCTATTAGAACTTCACTCTCTTGTATCATTTTGCTTTTAAAAGGGTGTAATTTTCACCGTGAACCGGTCAATAAGCCCTATAAGCTATGACTCTCCTTTTGGCTTGGGCGCTATTCCTACCCCTCGATTAGTAAGGCCCTGATTCTGAAAGTTGAACTGTGTAGGCAGATTCTCATACCCATGCACAGATCGCCACCTTGCCCCACCACGGACAGCTCCATTTCGGTGCGTGGGGGTATGCAAGACTGGAGCCTATTCTTGTATTCCTTTGTACATTACATTGTGTTATAATGGAATAGTCATATTTACTGGCTTGTATATCTACATACACACACTATTTATAGTACTTTATAGTCCAAACCCATGTACAGTACTCCCTATTTTGCTTTTCTCCTTATAACATCCAAAATAAGACATCTTTGAAAATATTAATGCAACACTGCAAATGAGACAGAGCATGCTGTATTTTTTAATTAACCAGTTTTAAATGTTAGTTACAATGAAACTATATTTTGACATAAATGATGTAACTGGGAAAAAGGCTTGTGATTTCTCATATGGGGAGTAAATTAATATTGATCTCTCATGCCTCTTACAGTAATTCTCCCTCTCTACAACTCTAGGCAGGGAGAGATTATTGGTTCATTTTGGTTCACCAGTACTGCCACACCTGTTTTACCCTCTTAACTGGGCAAAGTGAGATTAAGTATGTTCCACCCAGCCCCTTTAAAATTCTATTTCTGATCAAATTTGTCTTAACCATTTTTTGTTAGTGACTTTGAATAAGAAACTTAATATGACAATTTATTAATTACATGCAGCAGTCTGGGAGTCAGCTGCCAACTCAAATCATTTTACTGGTGAAACAGATGTCAAAGCATTCAGTTTTAATATCTACGGTGTAGCATTACCACAGAAACTGGGGTCCTCGATGTTTGGTTTTCTTACCTGGAACTCTAAACTAAGAGTTAGGGCTTGATACCTGCTACTACTGAAGCCAATTGGAGTTTTGCCATTGAGTCCTATGTGAGGAGGATTGGGCCTGTAATGATATTGGAAAAATTAACCTACTGCATGCTAAGCAGGGGTACCTAATTAGTCAAAGAAAATATCAAGGCATCAGTAATATTGACCCTGATTCTGCAAAAACTTACACATGCCTATCTTTATGCACTGCGAATAGTAGACTTCATTGAAGTCAATGGCACTGCTAACAGTATTTTAAGTTAAGCATGTGCATGTACCCCTTTGCGGGACTGGCACTGTCAATACTTTAAATCGCCAAATGCTGACACACCCCCCGCCCCCCTTCTCCTTTCTTGCAGTTGTCTTTTACACTCTGTCACTTCACTGCAATAACATTGCAAAAGGAATTATTACTGTAACAATTATTCTTTTATGATACTTTTTAAAGTACCAATCACTTATTTGTATATAATGGTAGAACTAATGGACAAGGTACATTGTCAGAAGTGCCTATATTCAAAAGTGACTTAAGTACTTAAGAGACTAGTTCCCACTGAGTTTCATCTCCTAATTGCCTGCTTCATTAAAAATGGGCCTTAGCTTCTGAAATAAAAACCCTTATTACTGAAACTAAAATAAACATTTAAAGTAATATTACATGGACGGTTATGATGTCTTGGTTAAACTTAACACAATTTAACTCAAACATGGAAAAGTCTATTATAGCAAAACCAATGATTTTTTGGCTGAACCGAAAGGCAAACATTTTCACTATAAAAAAAAATCCAACTCACTAGAACAGAAGGAAAAAGTTAGAGCTTGTTTATTTTGGGGAGAGCAGGATAGTGGGTAAAACTTTCAGAAGCAGCTTAAGCAATTAGAAGACTAATTTCCACTTAAAATAGGTCTGGTCTATACTTAAAATTTAGATCAACCTAGCTACATCACACAGGGGTGTGAAAAACTCTCACTCCTGAATGCCATGGTTATGGCAATCTAATGCCCAATGAGATGGGGCTAGGACAATGGAAATGTTTCTGTTGACCTTTCTACTGCCGTTCACAGAGGTGACGTTGACAGAAAACCCCTTCTGTCAACGGAGGAAGCATCTACGCTACGGCACAACACTGCATAATGGCGCACTGCAGCTGCAGCGTAGACATCCCTTTAGGCTCCACATTTCAGCGTCTAGCTCCAATTTTAACCTTCTTCCAAACTAGTTACCTCCAAAGATATCTCACTTCTGTAATTACAGTACAGTGTAATATACGGGTTTGCAGAAAACCTTCACTGCTTCCTCCACCTTTTAAGGTCTTTGTCCCCAGTCCTGTAAGTTACTCCCTGCAGGTGGACTCCTGTACCCACATGGAGTAACTCACAGGATATGGGCATTTGTTAGTTTACATCTTAACTTAACAGGTCTGATCCTGAAACTGATTGCATGTGGGTCGGCTACTGTGCCTATGTGGAACCCCACTGATGTCCATGGAGCTCCATGCGACCCAGCATCCCTCCACACAGCCCTGTAATGGGCATAGAATAAATGTATTATTAATTACTTGTCTTATGGTAGAGTCTAGAAGTCAGGGCACCAATGTGCTAGGCACTGTACAAGCAAAGAGCTAGATTACGAACTCTTCAGGGCAGGGACTAAGTTTAAGACTGTAGACAACAGATAAATACAAACAAACCAACCGGCGGCATAAGGAAATTATACTATTGAGCATGATAAACAGTGCTCATAGCATACGAGTTGCCTAACCATTGTCAAGTGTTCTGCGGATATCACGAAAGAGAGAGAGAGAGTTTGAAGGAGGACAATAAAATATCCTTAACTCCCATCCTGCTTTCCCTCACACGGCTATGGCTCATAGTCAAAAAGACAGTGATGTAAATTCAACGGTTATTTTCATTAGTGTTTATTCGTTTTGAGGCTAGGTTATTTTTGATGTGCTCTCCATAGTAGTTTAGAATGGGTTTGGGCCTTGGCAATTTTTGGCTAACAGAGATAAATAGATGGTTTTGTTCAATGCTTCCTGTTGCAGGTCTACCTATGGGAAGACCTATAACCGACCAGAGATGCAGATGCCGCAAGCAAACCTCAGATGTCATCAGTGCTTGGAAGATTAGTTTTATTGAGGTGATTCCTCGGGGGATTCAGTGTAGAAGGAAGGAGATTATGTAAGTGGGAACTCCAATGACCCTCAATTTATTCAATTTCTTTTGTCATTCATTCACTGAGTAGTTTGTGTGATCAGTTTTCTATCCAGGGGTTGGATATACATGTCCTGCCTCAGCTCTTGAGATCCTGCCAGACCTCTTGTAGATTAACTGTAACAGATTCCACTGAATCCGAGACTTCCATGCAAGAAAAGGCAAGAATTGCCCCTAGCCAGGATGTGAAATGCCTCTTCACTTTAATGGGGCACGACGTCTGAATCCTCACTGGCCTAGTCTAAACTAAGGAAAGGTGCATTTTAAAATGTGTTGGGTCTTGTTTCTGTGACATCTGCCATCTTGGCCAACATACCAGATACTGAACTGGGAAGCTGCAGAGCTAAACACACGAGTCTCTACAGCAGGGGTCGGCAACCTTTCAGAAGTGGTGTGCTGAGTCTTCATTTATTCACTCTAATTTAAGGTTTCGCGTGCCAATAATACATTTTAACCTTTTTAGAAGGTCTCTTTCTATAAGTCTATAATATATAACTACACTATTGTTGTATGTAAAGTAAATAAGGTTTCAGAATGTTTAAGAAGCTTCATTTAAAATTAAATTAAAATGCAGAGCCCCCTGGACCGGTGGCCAGGACCTGGGCAGTGTGAGTGCCACTGAAAATCAGCTCGCGTGCCGCCTTTGGCACCGGTGCCATAGGTTGCCTACCCCTTCTCTACAGCATGAGTTAAAATGCCAGATTATGTAGCTAGGGGCCATAATGAACTCGCACTGAGCACTGGGTTACATCGACACACACAAGTTGCACTGGTTTCACTAAAATAGTGTAAGCCTGATTTAGTTGAATCCCATGCAAGTCCGTGTGTACATTTACAAGACACACTTATAATCGATTTAAAACTGGTTATACCAGTATGACTTACCTGTAAATCGACTGAGGTAAGTTAAACTGACAAGAGCCATGTTTACATCAAGTTAACACCTTATCCACAGAGGGGTTTACATCAGTTTAAAGTCACCTTTGAAATGCAAAAACCCCAGCGCCTATCCACCCCCATAAGGCAAGCCCGCTGCAACCCTAACCCCAAACCACAAGGCAACTCCACAACCACTCCCCCCCGACCTATACTCATTCTTGTGTGACTCAAATCCTCTCTCACACACGTGCACTTGCGTGTTGGTGGGCAAACAGCTGTTGTATTTCAGCAGTTTTGATCTGTTATCTCAAAGTGCGGAAGTGGGGAACACTGCAGAATCTTTAGCTGGCCACAGACACTTTTCTCATTCGATAGCCCAGTGCATTGTGATGATGATGCAGATCTTTAGACCCATGTAAAAAAAACCACAACCCNCCATAAGGCAAGCCCGCTGCAACCCTAACCCCAAACCACAAGGCAACTCCACAACCACTCCTCCCTGCCCCCCCCCATACTCACNACAACCCAGCAGATTAATTTATTTTTCTGGCAACTGTCAAATCCATTTAAAAAACAGCCAGGCGGGTCAAATAACCAACCTCCACCCTGTGGTCAGGGGACCTAGGGCCCGGCTCCGTAGCTCAGGGGGTGAGGTAACCCTAAATCGCATATTTAGTTAAACTGGGACAGTGTGGGCCTGGTACACCCTTGAAAGTTGTAACAGATATAGCTATTTCAGTTCAGGGGTGTGATTTTTTTTTTTTTAAACTGAAATAGTTTTACCAGTACAAGCCCTAGTATGCATCAGCCATACCAGTATAAAGGTGCCTCNAACAGCTGTTGTATTTCAGCAGTTTTGATCTGTTATCTCAAAGTGCGGAAGTGGGGAACACGGCAGAATCTTTAGCTGGCCACAGAAACTTTTCTCATTCGATAGCCCAGTGCATTGTGGTGATGATGCAGATCTTTAGACCCATGTAAAAAAAAAAAAACACAACCTAGCAGATTAATTTATTTTTCTGGCAACTGTCAAATCCATTTAAAAAACAGCCAGGCGGGTCAAATAACCAACCTCCACCCTGTGCTCAGGGGACCTAGGGCCCGGCTCCGTAGCTCAGGGGGTGAGGTAACCCTAAATCACATATTTAGTTAAACTGGGACAGTGTGGGCCTGGTACACCCTCAAAAGTTGTAACAGATATAGCTATTTCAGTTAAGGGGTGTGATTTTTTTTTTTTTATAAACTGAAATAGTTTTACCAGTACAAGCCCTAGTATGCGTCAGCCATACCAGTATAAAGGTGCCTTAGACCAGTATGGGCTATTCCCATTCCTTGTACAGGAATAGCTAGACCAGTATAAAGCACCTCTACACCAGTATAACCCACCTGGGTAGGTTGTACTTTAACTCTAACTATACAANATTTTTTTTTTTTTATAAACTGAAATAGTTTTACCAGTACAAGCCCTAGTATGCGTCAGCCATACCAGTATAAAGGTGCCTTAGACCAGTATGGGCTATTCCCATTCCTTGTACAGGAATAGCTAGACCAGTATAAAGCACCTCTACACCAGTATAACCCACCTGGGCAGGTTGTACTTTAACTCTAACTATACAAGTAAAGTTTCAGAGAAGCAGCCATGTTAGTCTGTATCCGCAAAAAGAACAGGAGTACTTGTGGCACCTTAGAGACTAACAAATTTATTTGAGCATTTGTTAGTCTCTAAGGTGCCACAAGTACTCCTGTTCTTTATACAAGTAAAGTTGCACAACTTCGTAGACAAGGCCTCAGTGTGTAAGGGCAGGCTTTAGCTACCAAGTTTCAATGAAGTGCCGTTTCAAAACATTTTAGCAGTGAGAGCAGACCTTTAAAAAAAGAGGAGAGCCCAGAGTTGAAGATGAGTAGCTAACTCTTAATTAAGTGCTCTTTTAAAAAAAAAAAAAAAAATTTTTTTAGCTGCCACACAAGGAACCCACAGATGCTTTTTCCAAGTCTAGGCAAGGTGGGTGTCTCAGGGTTTGCCTACACAAGAAATGTTTCCAGTTATATCTGAGTAGTTCAACCTCTAGAGCCATACTGGTATAACTCCCTGCACAGACACTTTTAATCCAGAATAAGAGTAGCTTTCTCCAATTCACTTTGAACTCCTTCCAAAGTGACATAAACTAAACCAGAAAAAGCCGCTCCTATTCCAATTAGAGTGTCCATGCAGGGAGTTATACCAGGAAAACTTTTAACGTTTTAAATTCACATTTTAGCTTAGAGTGGTATACATTTCCGGTGTAGACAAGCCCTGGCGCAAACCCCTCTGTGGACACTGTGTTCACTTGATGTAAACATGGCTCTTGTCAGTTTAATTTAGGCCGTATCTGCACTCAGGAATAGTCCTGTCTGAGCATGCAGGATACCTGCACCTGTGCTCACCCCTAAGCGTTTGTGGCCCCATTGGAACTCAACTTAATTAGTTGCCCGTTAATTCAAGTTAGCTCGCACCTTTGTAAATGCTAATTTAGACACTGTCACCCCCACACCACCTGGGTGTGGTGTTCTGTCCCATTTAGTGGTCCGAGACCACTTAAATAGAGAGATAAAATGAGCCTGCTCTACGCCTCAGCTACCGGCCAGTAACTTTTAGCTCATGCTGTAGAGGCTCATGCATTAAGCTCCAGAGGTCCCCAGTTCGATCCTGCCCACCGACGACAGCGGGGTCTGTCAGCGTTACAACTGCACAGATTTTTGTCGTTTACTGTAGGGCTCTGCCTGGGGTACATCACAACTGCGTGTGTCCTGGAACAAACATTTGCAAAGAGTATCTAAACTGGCATTTACAGAGGAGTTGGCTCAATTGGTTCATTGCCAATTGTTACTTGAGTTACAACACAGCCATAAACTCCTCTCTATACCTACCCTAAGTGTAAACAAAGATATTCAGAGATTTGCACCAATTTTGCTAGTCAGAATTTAACCTTGCTTAAAATAAGGTAAACCCTGCTTAGCTGAAAGCCCTTTGCACGTGTTTGTCTACATTCAGAGCTTGGCTACACTTGCGAGTTACAGCGCATTAAAGCAGCCCCGGGCGCCCTAGCTCACTCCCCGTCCACACTGGCAAGGCACGTAAAGCGCTCTGACTCCACGCCTACAGCGCTCCTGGTACTCCACCTCGGCGAGAAGATTAACACTTGGTGCGCCTTGGCTGAAACGCCCAGGCGTCAGTGTGAACGAGGTGTCGCATTACTGCGCTCTGATCAGCCTCCGGAAACGTCCCATAATCCCCTTAAGTCAAGTGGCCACTCTTGTCATTGTTTTGGAATCGCTGCAGGCATGCCAATATGCCCTTTGAAACTCCGTTTCTGACAGCCGGCTGCTTATCTGCTCCGAGACAAAGCAACCATTACTGTGGAATGCTGTGTGTGAGAGAGGGAGCTGGAGGGAGGGGGTGGCTGTTGCTGTCTGAACTTACAAGACAGCATGCTGACATGCTCTCAGCCCCCAAAAAAACCCACTCTCTCTCCCCCCACATACACACAACACACTCCCTGTCACACTCCACCCCACCTCACCCCCCATTTGAAAAGCACGTTGCAGCCACTTGCACGCTGGGATAGCTACCACAATGCACTGCTTGCTGTGGCCATTGCAAGAGCTGCTAATGTGGCCACGTCAGTGCGCTGTCAGCTGTCAGTGTGGACAGACTGCAGCGCTTTCCCTACTGCGCCCTCCGAAGGCTGGTTTAACTCAAAGCGCTCTACGTCTGCAAGTGTAGCCATGCCCTTAGGCTATATCTTCACTGCAGAGTGAGCTGGGGTGAATAGCAACTGGGTCAGCCATGCCCAGGTGTAAGCAACCACAGTGCAAAGTCACACCAATATTTACTATGTCCTCACTGGTCCTGTGCTCCCCAGTGTCTCGCACAGACCATGGTTCTTGTGCTGCAGTAAGAACTATGTTCTTTGAGCTGCTCTAGGAATCTTTCCCAATGAATTGTGGGAGAACGTGTCTGTCCTGCTGAGCACCCAGAGATAATTGGGAGAAGGCATTAAGGACGATCAGCACTTGAGTGGTTTAGCCTGCACCTTGGCTGCAAAGTGGGTGTGTTACCGGCCTGAGTGAAAGCAACACCTGAGATTTAACCCACACCTCCAGCCGTGCCAGCTAGCCTGGGTTTAGAGCACCACCATCAAACCTGGGTCAGAGCTTTGCGTGTGGACAGCAAGAGGGTTGGGGCAGCACCCATGTAAGAACCCAAGTTAACGCTGAGTGAAGACATGCCCTTAGGGGTCAGCACCGGTGCACTATACTGAATGCTGAAATTGCCAGTTCCACACACCCAAACCCAGCTCCCACTTGAACACTGCAGAATTACTCTTCTGCAGTGGCGGATTAGCCAATGGGACCTGTGCCCAGGGGCCCCGGCCAATTGGGTGGTCCTGGAAAAATGCGTGCCCCTGCACCCTGACCTGCTCCGCTGGCGCTCCTGTGCGGGGGAGCCCCCCATGCCCTCACCCCACTCCCCAGCAGGAATGCCAGGCAGGCAGGGCAAGTCCCCGCTCCCCATTAGGAGTGCCAGGTGGGGTGGGGGATGAGGGGCCTGCAGGCTAAAAGGGTGGGGAGGGGCCCCCACTTTATCTGGGGGCCCCACAGAACTGTAATCTGCCTCGGCTCTTCTCGCTAGGTGACCTCCTGGGAGATTTCCCAAGGGTTGATATTATGAGAAGCTAAAATGACCCCATTATGTTTCAGACTGACCCTGAAGAGTAAACAGAAAGCCTGCGTGCATCCCAATGCACCGTGGATCCAGCTATTGCTTCATAAGCTGACGCAGAGGTACTGTATATGCGTTAGCTAATCACCACCTGTCGGTGGGCACCTCAGGGGTGAAAGTAACTTCGAGGACTTACCTGTACGCTGGAGTCCTGAGCGGGGGCGTGGCCTCAACCGGAAGAGGCGGGGCCTCAACCAGCAGAGGCGGGGCCTTTCAAGATTTAAAGGGCCCAGGGCTCCAGCTGTGGCTGGGAGCCCCAGGGCCTTTAAATCACCCCGGAGCTACCAGCTGCAGAGGCGGCTGGGAGCCCCGGGGCTCAGGGGCAAATTAAAGGGCCCGAGGCTCTGGCCACCGCAGAGCTCCAGGCCCTTTAAATCACTGTGGAAGCCCTGCCACCGCTACCCCGGGGCGGCAGGCCTCGGGCTAGGGCTGGGGTAGCGGCAGCAGGGCCTGGTGCTCCTGCCACTGCGGGGAGCCCCGGGCCCTTTAAATCACCTCCGGAGCTCCGGCAGCCGGGCTCGGGCGGCGCTTTAAAGGGCCTGGGGCTCCCCACAGGGGCCGGAGCTCCGGGACCCTTAAATCACTGCTGGAGAAACTGGTCCAGTCCGGCACGGCGTACCGGCTCTTGCTGGTACACCGTACCAGACCGTACCGGCTTACTTTCACCTCTGGGGCACCTTGAGAAAGAGATGAAAGAATACACTGCAAAATAGTTTTTTTTCTGGCTCACCAGTTCAAACTGAAAAACAGCCAGGGGTCTAAAGAAGAGAGAGAGGAGTCTAATCATACGCAAGTCTCTTTTGCTGCCGCTCGACAGTCGGAAGACTCTAGCAATGTGTTATATTCTGCCACTTCAAATTCCTTCCCCCTACAGAGACCAGCTCCTAATGCTATTGTGAACCATTAAACAGCTGCTACATTCTACACTTGAGGGAGCAGTATTTCAGTGGGGGATTTACTGTGTGTAAAGCACTTTGGGGGGGCGGGGGATGAGAAATATCATTATGCAAATGCTAGGCATCGATCAACAGAAAAGATGCATTTCAGAAAAGCTTGGAAAAGATGGTGCAAGACGTTTCTTTCCCTAACGTCTATGCATCAGAAACAGTCACCTGGATAATTAATTTAAATTCCCCATATCACAACTAGTGTTCAAACATCACAAGCACCACAGTGACAGGAACAGAGCATGAACAGCCCCCAGTTCAGACACACTTTAAATTGCCATTTGTAGTTTGCAGTAATTGACTCCTGGTTTGGATAATTTTAAGTAACTAAAAATATTTGCTACCTTATTTAAAAAAACAACTTTTTTCTCTCTCTCAATACAGTAACAGCATCAGTGCAGTGCAATTCTTTGACTGATTTTTCCCAGCAAAGGAAACTGACCAGACGCAGGCTTACTAATGGACTGAAATTCCTTTCCTGGAAAGCAACGATTCACCAATTTCCCAACTACTATTACTTCTTTATTATACTATTTTTTACTCTACTAAGCATGTTTAAGGGCTGCAGTTTGAAAATCTATAGTTACTTGTGGTTGCCTTCATCAACCTCCGGGGAAAGAGTATGGATTTGTGCCTATTTTGATTGGAACAGTAAGCATGAACTCTGCCTTGTGAATGCTTAATATTTCTATTGAGACAAATACTGTGAAGAGCTTAGCTCCAAATATGTTGTGGAGAGGATTCAAGTGGACCCTCCCTATTCCTGCATAAGTTAACTATGAAATAATTAGTAAGTGTACTACTCTACCCTATCTCACAGGGTAAAACTCATCTTCTTCAGCGGTCAGTAAAAGTGCATCGCTTCCCTCCTGCTAGCTCTCACCCTGGTACTTGGCACCTCCTTTCAAGCGCTCTATAACTCTGTCCCCTGACCACCTCTAATTATAGACCCTTAACTCCACCAGTGCTTCCACCCATTTGTCAACGTCTTGAACAACTGTCTCCATGTCGTCTTCCACATGCCCCCTTCCTAGGCATGGTATGACCCTCTGAAAGTCCATCTGCAAGGCTGTAAGGATAAGGCCTTTGTCTGTAGCCATATTGCAAGGCCTAAGGCCTTCGTCTACAGTCAGGTTAAAAGAACAGCAGCCATTAGCTGAGAAGCAGGAAGTCACATCCTTACATTCCATCTAAATGACATTAAAACAATGTAATATCGAGCTGTTAAGAAGGAGACCCTGTCCTAATGGCACCCACTATCACCAGATAAAGAAACAGGTCTTAAGATGGTTAAAGAAAACTTAGTTTGAAAGCCTTATCAATAGCGGTGGTTCTGAAATCCTTGTTTCTTTATTGTTTTGTCATTATGGGCCCCGCTTCCCTATTGTTTGTATGATCTCTGTCCGGTTCTTTAATTGTTTCTGTCCGTTACATCATTAATTTTGCGAGGTGTCAATTAATTAAGGTGGTGGGGTAGGATTGGTTAGAGAATTTCGGTAGGATTGGTTAGTCACATTTTAGTTAAATAATTGGTTATGGTCTAGCTCAGCAGGGCTCAAGTTTCACTATATAAACTGGGTCCAAAAGAAAGTTCTTTGGGAACAAACTCCAGGGGACAGTGCCAAGAACAGAGCTACCAAAACTCAAAACTCTGCCAATGACACCGGGCAGAAACTGGACCTGATCCTGACTGGCCATCAAGTTCACCTGCCTGATTGGGAGTGGTGAGCACTGTATGTGTAGTGTGTGCATTCTGGTTTTGGTGCTTGTTCATAAGTAGAGGATAAGGATATTACCATGTAATTTCACTGGTAAAAGGTCCTGCAAACCCGCAGAAAATTACACCCTGAGCCCAAGGAATTGGGTGAGGGTGGGTACTTAAATTGACAGGGTTATGCCTGAGCCCTAGGAATGGGGTAAGGGTGGGTGCCCTAGAGCGTGTGAGTAACGGAGAATTTTGTGCAGGCAACAGGCCCTAGCCGCTCTGCTTTTCAGTCCCTTTTAACTCACTTCTGCTATGCTGTCTATAGTGAATGTTGTAGATTTGTACAGGACAAAAAACCCAAACCCTTTCCTAATCTCTGTCAACCTGCCTCTTCTTAGACTGCGTGCTCTTTAGGACAGGGGCTATGCCTTCTTGTAGGTCTCGAAAGAGCCTAATGTATCGAAGCCACTACCACAAACAATGGAGTATTGAGAGTCTTATTAAAGCTGTCACCCTGACCCACTTGAGTGTGAGTAAAATTCAAGGTAGACTACCATGTCCACTACAGAGCCCATTTTTCCAGACAACATGATTTGACTGTGTAAAACTTCTATGTGTAGCAAATCCCTCTTCCACATCCCTCATGTATGTTTCTGGTCTTTTCTGGCTTACACGTAAATTAGTTACCTAAGTACAGGACACAGCAGGGTAGAAGAGAGAAACCTAGGAGCCACCTCCTCTGATTGATCTTTGATCCTTGTCTGTGGTCCAGGAACTTTAGTTTCACCTGGGGGTTTAGTGAGGCAGGACTCCCACTTTTCATTTTGTGGACCACCTCATGAGAGAAACTCTTATGGACCAATGGCCCCTTTTCCCCCCACAAGTTGGTTCTGAGAATGTCCTTTGGTGCCCAGCCAGGGAGGACTCCATGAATCACATCTGGGAGGCCCTGTTCTTAAGGAATAAGTATATGGTCGAGTGCTACTCCCTCCCTTGCTCATACATGCCAGATGGCAGCAAGAGGCTTTATTAAAAGGTAACACTCTTCATGGAGTAACTCTCTGCTTTGCCCCATTGCAAGTTTGATCTCTCGTTATTAGATCTCTGATTTACAGCAGGTTCCAACCTAGCTCCCCATTGTGCTAAGTGTGGTACAAAACACATAGTAAGACACAGTCCCTGTGTACCCCAAGCAGTTTACAAGACAGAGGCACAGAGAGGGGAAGTCACACTGCTGGTCAGTGGCAGCATAGAGAACAGAACCAGGTGTCCTGACTCCCAGTCCCAGCAGCCTATCCACGTTCTCGCTCCTGTGAATATTTATGTTCCATTCACTACTATGCTATCTGAGCCACCTATCTGGGTAAGCAGAAACATATTTAGGACTCTGATCTGGATCAGTGCATTTCGCCTCACAAAAGTCATTTGTGGTGGTACAGACTGCTATGCGATTCCAGCTCTGCTGTTACCAGATACAAAACTAGACTGGCTTCTCTTTTCTCAGGGTTGCCATTTCTGTTCTGACTGCACTTTAATTGTACTGTACATTATGCAATAAAATCATTTATGCAATTGGTGGTTTCAGATTTGAGAATTGGTTCCACTCGGATTTCAAATGAAAACTTTGTTTTCTTCAAACATGCTGGTGAAGTTTCATTGTCTAAGGCAGCCACCTCATTCCAATGCAATTATTACTCCGTAAGATGTCGTTCTAAATAAAAGCTCCCTATTTTATGAAAACAGCTGGGTACATGTTCCTGCAAAATGCATATTCCTTCCTTCCTCCCTCCCATTCAGAGAGAGTTTGTATTAAATCCTTTATCCATTACCCCGCACAGCTGTATGGAGTAAATAAACCTAGTCCTACAGTTTTCTGAGGTCTAATCAAGCAGCTCTATATTTAATTAAGTCCTTTTCAAATGTTTTTTCCATTAATAACTCAAAAGTGACCCACCACAAAAACTTTAATGTATGTTTTAAACACTCAGTCTTCACTGAGAACAACCATTAGGCTTCTATGTTAATTATTTCTCTTTTCTCCCCTTAAAAAGAGGACCACACCACAGGTTATTCTGTGGTTTTAAAGGAAATAGGTACAGAACTTGGCCAAGATTTAAAAAAAATATTTTGGATATGTAACCTGAGACGCTTTAAAGGGGTCTGATTTTCAAAAAGTGCTGCGCTCTGTAAAGAAAATCAGACCCTTTTAATATGTCTCAACTTGAGCACCTAAAATCACCCATCACTTTTGAAAACCTTGACCAAGAGCTGGACTTGCTGCTGTCCCAAGCCTTTGGCTGTTCAAGCTGTTGTCCCTTGTAGCTAGTATCTTAGACTTTCCCATCCTTTGGTCTAAGGTGGCAGGAAATGCCACAGTCTTCACTTTCTAGTTACTCTCCTCTGATCCCTGCATTTTACAAGAGCTAACCCAGTAGCCCTGCCACCAGGAAAGTACAATTAGGCAGGCCACAAAAAAACTTGAAGAGCAACTAGCAAAACACTCAAAAACCAACAGCCAAAAAAAAAAAAAATTAAGTACATCAGAAGCAGGAAGTCTGCAAAACAACCAGTGGGACAACTGGACAATTGAGGTGCTAAAGGAGCACTCGAGGAAGACAAGGCTGTTGTGATGAATTCTTCTCATTGGTCTTCACTGCAGAAGATGTAAGGGACATTCCCACACCTGAGCCATTCTTTTTAGGTGACAAATCTAAGGAACTGTCCCGGATTGAGGTGTCAGTAGAGGAGGTTTTGGAACAGATTGATAAATTAAACAGTAATAAGTCACCAAAAACAGATGGTATTCACTCAAGAGTTCTGAAGGAACTCAAATGTGAAATTGCAGAACTACTAACTGTGGTATGTAACCTATCGCTTAAATCAGCCTCTATCAGATGACTGGAGGATAGCTAATGTGACTCCAGTTTTTAACAAGTGTTCCAGAGGGGATCCTCGCAATTACAGGCCGGTAAGCATAACTTCAGTAGCAGGCAAATTGGTTGAAACTATAGTAAAGAACAAACACATAGATGAACACAGTATGTTAGGGAAGAGTCAACACAGCTTTTGTAAAGGGAAATCATGCCTCACCAATCTACTAGAATTCTCTGAGGGGAGGTGTCACGGAGTCCCCGGGCAATGCTCTGGAACTGCTCCCCACAAAGCCAGTCAGGACTTTGGGGAGCCTCCTCTCCCATAGAGCAGACTGTCTTCAGGGCAAGAAGCTCACACGGCTTCACCCTCATGGGTCTGACCTTGGAGCATTCAGCATATGCCCCTCCGTGCGCTTCCCACAGCGAGTCCGCCCAGGCGGGGTCCTGGGGAAGCCAGAGGTCCTGCACGCACCCCCACTTCGCAGTCAGACGTGACTCTTAGCCAGCCAGTAAAACAGAGGTTTATTAGATGACAGGAACACAGTCTAAAACAGAGCGTTTAGGTACAGAGAACCGGACCCCTCAGCTGGGTCCATTCTGGGGTCCAGCGAGCCAGACACCCCCATCTGCACTCACTCCCCATCCCCAGCCAGCTCCAAACTGAAACCCCCTCCAGCCCCTCCTTCTCTGCTGAGTTCCTTTCCCGGGTCAGGAGGTCACCTGACCTCTTTGTTCTCCCACACCTTTAGCATCCCCTTGCAGGGGGGAAGGGCCTGGCCATTAGTTGCTAGGCAACAGAGTGTCGGTCAGAGACTGAGGCACCCACACAGTATTCAGAAGAAACATTAAGAACAGTCCCACTTCGTCACAGGAGGTCAAAAAGCATTTGGAGAAGGGTGATCCAGGGGATCTAATGTACTTGGACTTTCAGAAAGCCTTTGACAAGGGCCTTCACCAATGCTCTTAAGTAAACTAAGCAGTCAAGGGATAAGAGGGAAGGTCCTCTCACGGATCAGTAACTGGTTAAATGACAGGAAACAAAAGGTAGGAATAAATGGTCAGTTTTCAGAATGGAGAGACAAACCACAGTGTCCCCAGGGATCTGTAGTGGGACCGGTGCTGTTAAATACATTCATAAATGATCTGGAAAAAGGGGTAAACAGAGAGCTGGCAAAGTTTGCAGATGAAACAAAATTGCTCAAGACTGCAGACAGCTTTGGACTTAACTAAGTTACAAGGCTCACTAAACTGGCTGACTGGGAAACAAAATGGCAGATGAAAATCAACATTGATAAATGCGACATGATGCATATTGGAAAACATAATCCCAACTACACACAGAAAATGATGGGGTCTAAATTAGCTGTTATCACCCAAACATCTTGGAGTCATCATGGATAGTTCTCTGAAAATATCTGCTCAGTGTACAGCAGCCGTCAAAAACGTTAACAGAACGTTAGGAACCATTAGGAAAGGGGCAAATAATAAGACAGTAAATATCATAATGCCACCATACAATAATCCATGGTACCAGGGCCGGCTCCAGGGTTTTTGCCGCCCCAAGCAGCGGGGGAAAAAAAAAAAAAAGCCGCGATCGCGATGGGCTCCACCGCGCCGCTTTCTTCTTCGGCAGCAATTCGGCGGCCGGTCCTTCCCGCCGAGAGGGACCAAGGGACCCGCTGCCGAAGAGCCCGACATGCCGCCCCTTCCCCTTGGCCGCCCCAAGCACCTGCTTGCTGAGCTGGTGCCTGGAGCCGGCCCTGCATGGTACACCCACACCTTGAATACTGCATGCAGTTCTGGTCGCCCCATCTCAAAAAAGATATATTAGAAATAGAAAAGGTCCAGAGAAGGGCAACCACAATGATAAACAGTATGGAACAACTTCTGCATGAGGAGAGATTAAACAGACTGGGACTGTTTAGCTTGGAAAAGAGATGATGGGGGGGGGGGGGGATATGATAGAGATCTATAAAATCATGAATGATGTGGAGAAAGTGAAAAAGGAAGTGTTATTTACCCTTTCACAGAACACAAGAACCAGGGATCACCCAACGAAATTAGTAGGCAGCAGGTTTAAAACAAACATAAGGAAGTACGTCACACAATGCACAGTGAACCTGTGGAACTCATTGACAGGGGATGTTGTGAAGGCCTGAAGTATAGCTGGGTTCAAAGTTCATGGCGGATAGGCCCATCAATGGCCAAGATGATCAGGGACACAACTCCATGCTCTGGGTGTCCCAAAGCCTCTGACTGCCAGATGCCAGGACTGGACAACAGGGGATGTATCACTTGATAATTGCCCTGTTCTGTTTATTCCCTTTGAAGTACCTGGCATTGGCCACTGTCAGAAGACAGGGAACTGGGCTAGCTGGACCATTGGTCTGACACAATAGGGCCATTCTTATGTTCTCATGTAGAATTGTCCATGTCACCGTTGGCCCAAACGCCATGAGCTAGCCGGGCTTCTACCTCAAGTCAGATGGATGGAGTCTGAGTGAGGTGGGACTCTGCCCTGCAGGTACCTCTATACTTGCTCACTGAGGAGGCTGCAGGAAGACAGGCCTGTGTGTGTGGGGTGGAGAGCCCACCACACACCTTTATTTCCCATCTCTCTCTACGACAGATCTGCCTCCTGAAGTCCACCAACCACCCATGGGCTGCAGCAAGCCTGGCTTTCACCGTCCCAAGTATGCCTGCCATTAATTTCATACAGTCTGCCCCAGTTCTAATATTGTGGAACACGTTCAAAGGACAGACTGATCATTTTTCACCAAACCCTACATCATCTTATCCTTCAGTCCAGGCTCCTCTAACTAACCCCCTCCCATGTCACACTGTCTCTGGGCATTTGTAAACCCTATTGTACCCTGAAGCATCCTCACTGCTTTTCTCCAGCCTTTGCAAACCAAATCATTCCACGACGATGAGTTGACCCAGCCTCAACCCCACCTGTGCAGTTAGCATTGCTCGCTGTGTAATTTCCTCCATGGTTCTCCAGTTTCCTGTGCTGAATACAGAATAGACTCCAAGCAGAGAGCAGCGCTGTGCCTGGTTCGTTATTGCATATGGGCCCACTCAATCCCAAAGGCAGCGGCAGAAGCACCAGCGTGCCAATTTCTCACAACCTACCTGGTTTAGACACAACGGCCCAGGTTTTGCGGTGCAGACTCTGTGTGCCATGCCACCAGCGGAAAGCAGGCCTTGGGGGTTGTGGCATAGCAGTGCCCAATGTCACCCTCGTCCTCCTTGCAGCTGGCGCAGGGTACTTGGCCTGGGGAAAAAGGGAGGGATCTCCTATGGGCATATCAATCCCTTGGGACTATTGGCACAAGTTAGAACAGCCTTGAAGTTGCTCTAGCTTGTGCAGAGGAGCATCCTGGATCGGTGAAGTGCAACAAGGGAGTGTTTAAGGTCACCTTTGCTCATCCTCTCCTGGCTCCTTAGCTGCAGCCCAGCATTTGCGTCAGTGAATTTACCATGAAAAACAAACCAGACGCTTATAAGGCTTAGATGGAAAGTAGAAGCAGCTATAAATGTTTTATACATCTCTCCCTTTCGCATGCTGACTGGCGGGGTTTTAGCTCATTTGTGCGACAAGAGGAAAGAGGAGTTGACAAAGCCGATCTTGGTTCTGGGATGACTTTTCACTCACCTGTCAATTTCCTATTTTAAAGCACCGCTGCAGCGACCTTAACAGGTGGATCCCTCTATCCTGTGGCAGCCCTGGAACAACTGCAGCATGACATTGAGGGGAAGCCACGCTGTAGAAAACTCCAAAAGAAACATTAAGTCCAAAGCCAGGTAGACACAGAGTCAGATTCCCTACCCAAATGTAAGTAAAGAGCAGGAGCTAACACGGGGAGGGGAAGGGAAAGAGGTTGGACAAAGGAAAGGATAAGAAGATGATGTGGTCAGATGAGAAGTCAGGACACACATGGAGGTGTTTGAAATCATGACTGATTACCTATTGGTTTGCAGGGTGTTCTCTGCTGGAGGCTATGCCCAGTACCTTGTTCTTTATAATTCACAACTGACACTTCCACTCAGACCTGCCGCGGGGGGCTAAGGGGACAATTGCCCTGGGGCCCACGTGATTTAAAAGGGGCCAGGAGCCCCAGGCCCTTTTAAAGCAACGGGGTGGGCCGCAGGGCTCCTAGGCGTGCGTGGGGTGATACTGGCGGCGGTGAAGGCAGCCGGGCGGGCACGTGGAAGCCCTGGCTGTGCCGGAAGAGCATGCCCAGCAGTACAGCCAGCAGCAGCTCACTGGGTACCAGCCAGCGCAGGCACAGCACCGTCCCAATGTCAGGCATGCGTGCACCAGCTGCCGCACGTGGTCCAGCACCACGCCCGTGTGGCAACGCCAGGCCGGGCCAGCAGCCGTGTGGGGCCCGGCTCCAGCCCGCCCTGCACAAATCAAACCTCAGCCATCCCTTTCTAGGGGGCCCATTGACAGTTCTGCCCTGGGGCCTGGAATTGCTGCCGGCGGGCCTGCTTCCATTGTCCCAGAACTATTTTCACAAAGGATGTATTTTAAAATAAACCGGGATTATGCTGCACAATGAACTGTGAACTCTTCCATCTTTAGAGCTAAGCACACCAGCTGTCTCACATAACTTCCATAGTCAGTCTATTAACCTTGCTGCAGGCGAGCTCTGGAATTCCTTTAACCCTCAATAGCATCCTTCGCAGAGCTAGCTGTCCGATGTAACCCGTGAGGATCAGTCATTCCCCTCTCTGATATGCTGGGTATTTAGCCTACTGTAGGAAGCACCTGTTATCTGTGCACTTTCTGGATGTTTCTCCCTTCTGTCCAAAATGTGCTAACCAATTCTAAGTACTATTATAAGCATCAACTAAAGAGCACTTTATAACTCCCAAGCCTGAGGCAAAAGACGATACAAGGAAATTCAATTTATTTCTACCCTTACCAATCTAAGTTTAGTCTAGTTTTGTGTTCTCGTTCTTCACACAGAATTTGTGGCCCATGGTATGTTAAAACAATGAATCCTCACACCCATCAGATGCAGGTACAGCAAGTATTATTCCCCCTTTTAGAGCTGGGAGCCGCTAATATTCCCCAGAATTTTTCTTATTAGACTTACCAAGTTTGTTCTAAGACTTGAGTTGTGCTCTAATTAAGATGCAACCAACAAATGATCAATAGGGCCAGGATTTCACCCATATCTATGGGGGTATTGGAGCACATGAAATGAAAACAAAGCCCAGGTACAAGAACATTTGCTTTGCCTTTATCTAGGTGACACTACACATTGGGATCCTAGGAGCAACTGAACAAAGAGGGAAGGCAGCACTAGCTTGAGGACTAAAAGCTCCCTCCAGTGCAGTCTGCATTGGGACAATCGGATAGAGCACCCTTCACACTGCTGTTTCATCTGCTGTGGTTTAAAAGTCCAAACAAGAGGCAGTGAGAGATTGAATGAGCCCCAAAAGGCCGGTCCCATTTCAATCCTACTGATAAACAATCATGAGAAATGCAGGTCTGTTGAGATAGTTCTTTCGAGAACAACTTTCTACAGGGCTTTTCTAAATCATATCAAAAAGTGTTAGACGTAGCTTCCTCAGCAAAGCTTTATCTGGATACATATGGGGGAAGAACAGAGAGAAATATCTACTGACCAAATACCACCATGCCCACATTCACTAAATATAAAGGCATGGAGCTCACTGGTTCTACAGACATACTAAGTATCAGAAAAGCAATCTCTCCTAGGAGGTAGTGGGGCACCTGAGTTCCGAACTCACTTAGGTTAAAATTTTCAAAAAAAGTCCAAGGTTCATTTTTAGAAGTGATTTAGAAAGCTTTCACGTAAATCACGGATACATTTTCCTATACACAATGGACTCAATCCTAGAAATGTATCATGGGTAAAGTTTTCCAAACATGACTGATTACCAAAAGTCTCACTGAAAGTCGTTTTCCTCCTCCTTCTTCTGACCTGGGTCAGAATCTGAAAGCTGACCCTCCTCAAAGAGGAGTATTGGGATTTATCCTGCTGGTGGGAAACACTTTGCACCTCTTACGATGAAGGGGATCTGGGGGCTTTTTTCCTTCACCCCCGTGTTCTGCTCTTTGTCAACCAGGGCCTTGCTCTTCTCTTTTCATCCACTTCAAAGTATGATGATAGGTAGGAAGGGGGCAGGTCCAGAGCCTGTTTGTATTTTTTTGCTGAGGCAACTAGAGAGGTGTCTGAACATCTGGTACGTCTGCCCAGTTCATGGCAGCAAGCTTCTCCTCCGCAGACTCAGACTAGCAGGGCTCACCACACCAGTGGTCTAAAAATAGCTGTGTAGAGAGCCCAGACACTTCAGAGCCCCAGCTCCAGCCTGAGCTGCAACTTCAAAGCGCTGCCTACACAGCTATTTTCAGAGCGCTAGCGTGAGCCCTGCTAGCCTGAGTCTGCCAGGCCGGGCTGGGAGGCTTGTTGCTGCCGGCTCTGTACACATACCTTGAGAAAGGCCTTTTTCCTAAGAAGCCCTTGATCCTCCTCCTCAGGTGGAGAGAGGGAAATTTCAGACAGAGTCCACTGGAGGAGAGAAGGCCCTCGTGGTTACCGCTTACAAGCGGCTGTGACGGTACCTCCCCTAAGGCTTTGTGGGAATATGATATAACTGGAATAGGGTTTTGCTACATAGGCCATGTAACATATCTATGTAAAGGGTATGATCTACTGGTTATGTTCACCCTAGTTGTATACAGGCACCATTTGTGTGTTCAAAGTTATGAACATTGGCTGTATGATTGCTTGATTTCTAAGGGGCCTCAGTTAGAACATTTGATGACTTCTTGGGAAAGGAATGTGCAAATTAGGTGTTCAGTCAGGGGGCACTTAACAGACAAAAGAGCTTGGAAGACTCCAATCCACATTAGAAGTCTACCTGAGGACGTTCAAGGCAGCATGTGGGTAATGGCTGCTACCTGCAGTCCTGAGTCATGCATGGGCATGTGACCTGCCCATGTGATTCCGAATCTCCATTCTGTGACTGGATTCTACAGAGGGTGAGGAGGGGGTCTCCACCCACAAGAGACAGTCTATTTAAACCCGTGGGAGACCCCTCCATTTTGTCTTCAGCTGGCTAAAGAAGAAGCCTCTCCACCCCCCCAGGACACTTGAAGGAAACTGAAAACTACAGGGGGTGTGAGTGATTGCTGGACCCAGGCTAAAAGAAGATTAGCCTGTAAAAGGGAACATTTTGGAACTGGTGAGGATCTTATCTGTATTTAGTGCAATTAGACATAGATTTGCGTATTTTATTTTATTTTGCTTGGTAACTTCTTTTGTTCTGTCTGTTACTACTTGAAATCACTTAAATCCTACTATCTGTATTTAATAAAATCACTTTCTACTTATTAATTAACTCAGAGTATGTATTAATACCTGGGGGAGCAAACAGCTGTGCATATCTCTCTATCAGTGTTATAGAGGGCGAACAATTTATGAGTTTACCCTGTATAAAGCTTATACAGGGTAAAACGGATTTATTTGGGTTTAGACCCCATTGGGAATTGGGCATCTGAGTGCTAAGGGCAAGCAGACTTCTGTGAGCTGTTCTCAGGTAAACCCTGCAGCTTTGGGACAGGTGGTTCAGACTCTGGTCTGTGTCTGGAGCAGATAGGTGTGTCTGGCTTCAGCAAGACTGAGTGCTGGAACCACCAGTAGCTGGCAGGGGAGAATAGAAACAGAGGGGGCCTTTGCACATCAGCTGGCAGCTCCCAAGTGGGTTTCTGTGAACCAACCCGTCACAGCGGCTTTCTTGCCCTGAGAAAGAAGGCGCTCATACTGGAGCTTTGCAATGGACTGAGTCCAGAAGGGAGCTTCTCAGAGACGCATGCTTTGTTCAAGGGGGATTTTGGATGTGGTCTGGACCTGGGGGCACCAGCCTCCAACCCCGGAGGTTTAAAAAGGAGTTCTTGGCCCGCTTGCTGCGCTGGGAGACAGCTGGGAGACATGGCTGGTAGGGAGTAGCCCTGAGCCAGCACTAGGCTGGGGGTGGGGAGGAATACTGTGGAAGAGAGGGCAGGGTTAGGCCAGGGGCCCCTTACCAAGCTGCCCTTGCTCTGTAGCTCCCTGACACCACAATACCTGTCCTAGAGGAGCTGGGCAGCTGCTCCATGGTCAATAACGGTGGCTGAGGTGTGGACTCCGGTGGCTGGGTAGGAAACGTCTCTGGGCCTGTGATGTTGTCCTTCAACATACACTCTCCCTGCACGGGGTTAGGAAGGGGAGGGAGCCATCACCTGCGCCAGGCCTGAGAGATTTTGCTGCTGAGGTGCGGCCAGTGTTTCCTGGGAGCTTTCCCGCTTTGGTGAGGGAGGTTGCAGGAAACCCCGGCCCAGTCGGAGCACTTGAGAAGGCCCTGGGTCTCCACAGAATAGGCGCAGAGTGCGATCTCCATGCAGGCCCTCAATCAGCATGGCAGGTGCAGAACACACAGTGTCTGGCTTTCCCTCTTGTTGTAGCCTTCATCACCACGCTGTAATCTGTGTGGGTGAGTAGGGCACACGGAGAGTCCGACTGACCACGGGGAATAGGGAATCCCTTCTGCCAACAGCGGCAGGCCCCGGGAATTTGGAGGCTTGAAGCCAATTGAAGTTAGTTTTTTAAAACAAAACAAAAAAATACTTTGCTCCGCAGCAGGGAGAAGCTGGGTTGCAACCTGCAGCAGAGGAGGCAGATGAAAAAATTCACGGGTTTCTCAAAGGTGGAGCCACTTCTCCGCTGATTGACAAGTCTGGTCTGCCTCCACGGCTGCATAGAGCAGAGACCCAATGTTGCAGATCTGTGGACCTCACTATGAATAAAAATACCTCAGTTAACAAATGCCTTTGGAAATGAGGTCTGAGCAGAAATCGCAGTTCCATTTGGTCAAGAAAGGAATTCTCCCTCCGTTTGATACACAGAATGAAGCCACAAAGCTGATTGTGCAGCCCTGAAACCCATACAAATATTTCAATATTTTTGAGCGTGTTTCATAACGAGGGGAGCCATATTACTGAGATCTATAATTACCAAGGCTTTTGCCAATACATGCTTGCTTTTGTTTTACTTCCCCCATCAAAGGAACATTCCTCCCAATCTCTGAGAGAGAAGTTTTCACCATAGCTTTGTCTAATAGGGGTCATCATGATGTATTCCATCTGTTGACACCACATCAAAGGGGACTTCCTAATTAATCCTTTCTTGCTCCCCATCCCTTAAGGCCAGCAAAACTTTCCTTCCCTAGGGAAAGTGTAGGATTTGCCGTATTCAGTCCTGGAAAAACGCTAAAGAGGAATACGAGGCAGAACAATCTGACTACTCCAAGTGTAGTAGTAGGATTTTATGTTTGTATTTTATATAATTTAGAATAAAAGGATAAATAACAATAATGTAGCACGTATTAAATGTATTAGTGTATGATTTGATCATATCCTGCCAGCTACCCTTTCTGAAAGCAGAAAGGAATGGCCTAATGGGCCATTGGTAGAGATGCATCAGCCAGAATCTGTATCTGAGCTGATTTCACGGCAGTAACAGACCTTTTAGGGTCACCACTTTGTTGTAGTTTTAGCACTTTAAAATAAGTAAAAGAATGCCATGATTGTTTTTCTTTTGCATTGCAACTTGATGTTCCTGTTCAAACTGTTCTGTGTAAATCAATTCTGTTTTGTGTGTGAATGATGAATGTGTGTGTTAAGAGATAAATGTGAAGGCCATCACCGAACCAGATGCTCTAGGGAGGAACCGAAGACAGACGCAAGGGCGCCAGGAGGCTGCAACACACCCCTATTGAAATGTCAGAAGAGGGCAGATTGATGACTCTAAAGATGAGACAGGCACCTATCAATGGGGACAAGATAGCTGTGATCAAAACCAGCCTGGGGTAACTCCCTGAGAGACTTGATGAAAGAACAAGATAAAGGATGAGAAAAACAATTAAAAAAAACAAGCACTCGTCAAACAACAATTACAGCATATCGGTGCAAAACTCATTGGTCCCAATGAAGAAAAATCACTATATAAACAGGGTGCCTTGCCAAACTTTGGGTTCGTCCTGCCAAGACTTCCCCGGAGCATCGTGTCGCGACCGACAGAACCCGGCTCCTACCTACCGTGATCAACCTAGCTGGCCACTAGATTGATCTGGACTCTAGCCTGGTAACACTAACATCAACTGGCAGGACAGTGTGTGTGTGTGTGCGCGGGTGATTGAATGCATATGCTAATTGTCGTATTTCCAATAAATGCGGCGTATTGCCTTTTCCCCTGAAAAAGATCCCGTGTGCTTCTTATAAGCATAACACCAGGTCTGATACCACATGAGCCATCCAGTTGAGAAACAAATGCTTGATATCACTGGAAAGTTGGGACTCTGGTCCTGGCAGGTTGTGAGACATCAGACCTTAAAAAAAAAAATCAAAAAAAAAAATCACCATGTTAAAAGTTGCATTGGACTTTAAATAGGACAGTTTGCTCTCCTGGTACTCCTTAGCCACCACATTAATAGCTAATCTCTCGAACAGGCAGGATGTCAGAAGGTGACTGCTGGGTCAAAAATGAAGCAGGAAAAGCCCAGCAGCAATCAGAATAATGCATTTATAAAAAGTCTGCTATCTAGTTACAGGCCAAGGCCAGAAAGTTCAAGCACTGGACTGGGACTCCAGGCCCCCTGTGACATCTGGGAAAAATCACTTATTCCCTGCGCCTCCGTTCACCCAGTAGTTTAAATGAGGACCATACTGCCCTCCACAGCTTGCAGTCTAAGCAGAAGAAACAGTCCATCTCCATGTGCATGTGCCACAATGCATGTACCGCTCTCAGTACGGGCCTCGAGGATCTACTGAAATACCAATAGTCAAAACGCTTGTGCTGGTGGGTGCTACTGCTTCTAGACCCTGTAAACTTCCACAAGCACTGAACCTGGATCAGTGAACTTAAAAGACGTTGCCACTGCTCGCACAGTGGCATCACTGTTGACGACAATAAGCCACCCTTCCCTCTAGCACTCTGAACGGGTGCTACAGAACAGTAACAACAGATACTTCCGACTCCTAGCTTCTGATGTACACCTGCTGGACAGAAGCAGTGTACTGGATTGGTACTCTTCACAGTGGAAGGGGAGGGACATACTTCACCTTTTAGCACCAAGAAACAGGATTTCTTGACAGAAGGAAGATAAACTGAAGACTTGCACTTGGTAGTGAGCCGCTGTGGCCTACCAAGTGTGGTAGCGCACTTTAAAAAAATGGCACCTTTGCAGATCTACTGCACGGTAATATCTGCTTGTGTCACTTTGTAACACTCATATGTGTGTTAGTTTAGTATTTTACCCTGTCAGCACCACACAGCCAAACCAGCTACAAAGGGACCGAGCCGGATGCTCATCCTCTGTGTTTCAATAGAAATATCTAGTAAATCCCAATTCCAGGGCTAATCATTCACACCCACACATACTCAAGAACTTGCAGAACCTTTAATGGTTAACCTTTACACATGCACGAACTGGATGTGGCTTTTGTATTAAAACCTGATTATTAGATACTAGACATTCACATAATTACACCTCTTATCTTTCATAAAGCATATAACAGTCCTGATCCAAAACCCACGGAATTAAATGGCGAAACTCTCACGGACTTCAACAGGTTTTGGATCAGACTCCGTTATCCAGGCAGTCTCTCCTACCCACCCACAGCGTGACCAGAAGCAGCCACTTAATTGTAAACACCAAGATATACAATTTGATGCAGAGCAGAAAGTAGCAACAGTAAGGGCCATGTGCCAAAATCCAGCTCCTCGCCTCCCAACTACTTTTGTGATATATACAACAATGCTCAAGAATAGAAACAAAAACAGGATAGAAATGCAGTTGCAAAATGGCCGTTTATTGCCTACAGAGGGAAATAAAAGTACACAGGTGCAAAGAAACAAACAAGCAGATATTTAGCCCTATACACATCATGTGTGATCAGTACCCAATTTCTGTAATGGAAGGAAAAAAAAAAAAAAAGTATTGTCATCTGATCTGACAACAATAGTTCAAGGTTTTCAGCACCTCCCTTCTGAGCTGCCATAAGATTAAAAAGGCAAGACTGCTTAGTACAGTTACCGTCTTCATTTTGTATTGTTCACATTTTTTTTTGTAAAAGTAAAACCTCTGTCTCTTGCACATACATGTTGTACAGTATATATTGCGCAAAATACCTCAACTGAGCTGTGTAATTAAGAGTTCCCACCTCATTCACTGGTAAACTAAAACAAAACAAAGAGCTGGTGATTTCTGTCTGAGTCTCATGATAAAAAGTAGAATTATGAATGACATGGAATTCAATGGACTGGTTCAGTGAAGTCAGTTGAAGGTACAATTGCATGGCACTTTGTTTCTTTTAAAGAAAAACTTTTTTTTAAATAAAAAATCATTTGCATTTTTTAAAATTACTTACATTTGGAGAGAAAGAACTGATTGTTTTGGAGGAAGGTCAATAGTTTTGCAATTATTTTGTGGGAAAAGTTGAATAAGCTTTTTTGCTCAGGTCTAAAAATCAACTGCTTTGCTTTTCAACCATTAGATGAAGATATTTATACACCCCCATGTAGTTTTAATGAGACACCTGAACTGTGTATGAAACAATGTTTTCAAAATTTAAAGATTAGAGGAGAATATTTTTCTTATGAAAATGTAATTGGCAGGAGTCACAGTAAAGCAAATCCCCCTACGGATTCCCTCAGTTGGCACTTATTTAAGATTATATGGTTAAGCAGGTTATATTTGAGGCAAGAGGCCCATTTAACCTATGACTCAGTGTATTACCAGAAAGGAGAAAAAACCAGAATCCAGTGGTGCATTTATGGAAACTTTTCCAAAATCCAAGAATTTGTTGCATTAGGACAACTGTACAGAATCTCAAAAGTGCACCCCCCGCCCCCAGCACTCCTAGAAGCTGGTGTTTAAGAAATTTGCATTCAATGCAGACGGTGAGCCTGACCCGGTTCCCATTGCAGTCAAGGCAAAACTCAAATAAGACCTCAACGGGAGCCGGATTGGCACTTAATTTATGTTTCCTATGTGCAATAATATAGCTGTTCAAATGCAGAGCTGAGTCAGGATTCAGGAAAAGTTTGCTTAGTTCGAATTTTCATAAAATGGGAAAACTGTATTTTAACAGATTTGTACAGAAATATTATAGCGCAGTTTCAGATTACCCAGATACAGTTCATGTACCTAGGAGCATTATACTCTCATTGTCTAGTTTAAAAATAAAAATAAAAATAAAAAAAGCAAAGCCTGAGCTCATACCACCACTGATCCAGTCAAACTTGTGAGTTACAGGCAAATTTTGATAACATGGTGCACACAACACTTTAATTGCTTGGAAAAACCATACTACACAATAATTAAAAATGGAAAACAAAGCCAAAATAATAATAATAATGTCACTTGTAATGAGAGCCACCATGATTCTTTGCTTTAAAACAAAAAGAAATACAGAGACAAAGAAGAACTTCGTAAATGTCTTACTCTTGGAAACAGTTTAACAAAAGGATGAGGCCAAGTAATATCAGAATCACTCCACCCCTCATTACTAAAACAGTGAAGGACTTTGCACGCTAAACACACTGTACTATGCTGAAAAGAGTCATATCACTTGGCGTGTTTTGCCATCAAAATTGTTCAAATACATTATATTAAAATACAAATGTATTTCCCCAACTTCATACTTATTTTAGAATCTACATCAAGAACAGCTGTCCCTGAAGTATTCTATCTTCCAGCCAAACCAATCCAGCCAAGTTTACTTTGTATACCATGTTTTAAGATTAGCTAAGATGTTAGTCACTTTTCTAATCACTTTCAAAGACAACGTCCTCAACTTTACTTTATCATTTTTTCTCCCAGTGATTTTGAAAGTAAATAGTCTGGTAAATATAAGTACAAAATGTCCTCACTACTACACAGGATAAAGATGCACCTGTTTAGATTTCAGCATTTTAATATCCCCACCAATCAGTTATAACAGTGCTTTGGGGTATATATGTAAAACTCATTTTAAAGTGTTTATAAACTTATGAAAGTTATTTCTATGTTGACACTTGGCATAAAGACTCCAGAAACGTTTTGGTTTTTTTAAAGCTGTTAATATAGAAAACTTTTTACTGATTTTTTTTTTACTGTATTCTTGCAAAATATTTACAGATCTAACATGGAATTACTTTCACATTATGAATTTAGCAGGCCCAGACCTTAACAGTGCACTTTTCACTGTTGCCAGTGTTCAGCTAACTTATTCAGCTATTTTTAATAATCCCTTTAACGTCCCCTCTCTCAGGTACTAACAAATTGAGTCATCTGTTCAACATCTGTACAAGTAGTGACGATTAAAGCTTCCCTATGTTGCTCTGCCAAGACGTCTCAATGATGTTCTGGACAGACCACCTCTACTGGAAAGAGGAAGTAATCCAATTGTTGTATGTATTCAGCCATTGATATTTCAGACTATCAATCCAGATGTTAAATTTTTAGCAAGGGTGGTGGTTTTATAACCTGGACAATTGCGGTGAAATCCTTCCCCTACTAAAGTCAATGTCAAAACTCCCATTGACTTCAGTGGGGCCAGCACTTCTCCCTTGGCGTCACTTCTCCTCCTAGCAGGCAACTCATTTTATGAATATTGTGTAAAAGCAATCACATCTGAAATGGTAATCCAGGTAAACAGCTCGCTATCCCATTACCAAACTCTCAAACTATGCTGTCCGGCTCCATGTTTTTAAAAGGATTGATTTTAGCTTAATGGCTTCCTACTGCAGACTGATAAAACAGATCAAGTACTTGATGTGGACCACTCAGGTTCCTAAGTGTATATTTACACAATACTGTACAGTCTATTGAGTCATTCACACAATTCTAGGAGAGTTTTCTATTGTATTAAAACTTCAGAGGATCAAATCACAAAAAGAATAGAGAGAGCACTGAAACTCATAAGAGTAAGGCAATTTAAACTTTAACACAAGCAGGACACATCACTTTCCTCACTTAGTCATGCTTAGACATCTCCTAACAGTGAGACATGCTCCAAGTACGTATGTTTCAACCTGTCATCTCCCAATATAGAAGATGAAGTGTCATTCCAGAATGTAATCTTAAAATGTAACATTTCCTTGGTTTTGTGAAGTTAGATCTTTGTAAATAAAGAAGAATATCTACATGGCAGTACAAAATAACTGATAATAGATTAACCATGTAAATGTACAATACTGAAGCCATTAAAAAAACATTTCTTATTTGAAGATTAATGACTACTACAACTTCCTTTTTAAATTTATATGAATTCGAGTCTATATCAAACTAATCCTCTGTGATATTTAAATAGCAATATTGTTTGATAATTAGTATTTAAAAAACCCCTTCCACTCCTAAATCTTGTATGCCAACTATCTTGCCAAACCAAGTTTTGATGCCGAAAGCCAAGAATTATAATAGAAATGTAGTCACTTCAGTTGCTGGGTTTAAATCTGATCTTTGATATCTGATCTTTGCCCACACCTTCCTCTTCTCAGTTTAATAGATTATGGAAAGAGTATTAATAATGCACTAGTGATTTAGAAATCTTTGAACAGATGTAAATGCCCAAAGTTACCCACCATATTTCCCTCATATATTACGTGCGACCAAAACAGAGTAACCGTGAATTTAAACCAACTTTTATAGCTTGTCTCCTCTCTATACTCCATACCTGTGATCCCCTCACCAAACGTAGTCCCCGTGGAATCAAGTGATATGAGCCTTTAATATCATCTTTTCATTTACTCCCTTGTGATTTAGGTCAAAGACTTCAGAACGAGGTGCTGAAAGTTAAGCTCCTAAAATCATGTTCAGACACCAAAATGTAACTGGCCTGAATTTTCAGAAATTGTGAAGTAAATGGGAGCTGCAGGTGCTCAGCACCTTGGAAAAACAGGCCGTTGTAATTCCGGCATCTGGCCATGACCCTGGAGAGAGGAGCCTAACTCAAAACCACCCAGGATGGGAGATTTTCCAGACTCTCAGCATTGGCCTGACTCTGTCCCGATTGAAGTCAATGGTGAAACCCTGGGAACAGATTTAGGCCAAGCCTGGGGTAGGTGCTTTTGAAGATTTTAAGGGACTGAAGATTTTGGCTACGGTTTATAAACATAGAATAACAAGGAGTAGTCGGAACCAACAAGAAAAAGGGTTTTATATTTCTGCCAACTAGAAACAAGAGTGGCTTCAAACACATAGTAAGCTTATTGGTATTTTCTTGATGAATGCTAGAAACAGAAAGAAAGAAAAAAAGCTTTGAACAAGGCAAATGGGAAGAAAAGCTGGTCTCAGAACCCATTGTGCCATACCTGACTTCAACGTGTGGTACACAAAACGTTCACACTCCTTACATCAAAATAATGAAACAAAAATATTCAGCTACATTGTACAAAAATTTTTTATATACACACAAAACCTCATATCTAACAGATTTACCATATCGAATTTTAAAAAGTTGCCTGTAGAATGGTGTTCGATTTTTTTCTCTGCTTCCTTTAGGCAGTGCTGTTGCTTAAAAGTTGACACCAGGCACAATATTTTTAAAACAAAACCAACTAAGCAAGGAGCAGTATGTGAATTTGAACTTTTTTTCCTGTGACCAGTCCTGAGGATGCTGCAGTGTTCCCAATGTTTAAAGCTATGAGACAAGCATCAGTGATGAAGAGAGAATAATTGTGTGTATTTTGTTGTACATTTATCTATTGTGAAATTAGTGATAACACTTTCCCACATTCCTCTTCCCTGCCTGCTCCCCCTCCCAAAACAAACACACACACACACACACCCCTTATAGGGTACTGAGTTTTCAGTTTTCGCAATCAGAAGAATCACAACTGCAGAAAAGCTAGACTTCGAATGTGTAGGTTTTCTACTTAAAGCCATGAGTTTCCACTCTAGACACATATGGTAATGTATGTCGACTTCTGGATAATGCGCACGCATGTTTTTTATCTAAAGGTGTCATTCATCTTAAGTTTATTATTGACAGAGTTCCAGATTTTCTGTATTTTAAACAAAAACACTCAGGACAGCAGCATTTCTGATCACCGGAAATGGAAGCTCAATACAGATACTGCCCCTNAAAAAAAAAAAAAAAAAAAAAAAAAAAGGCAATACAGCGGGAGAGTGGGAGGGAAGGAGAGAACCCCACACATGAAATTTGGATAAACATGCTCAGGTGTGTGGGCCAACTAAAACAAACAATACCCATTTCAACATAAAAGCTTTTGTGCAATGTCAATTACATTTTTTTTTTAAATAACAGGATAATGGACATTTTGAAGAATGCATTTTGAAGCAGAGAAAACCCAATTAAACACCCTCCTGCAACAGAGTGCCTCAAATTAATTATGAATCAGAAGAAAATAAAACTTAAGCTGTTTCTGTTGCCCAATTTTTTTATTTTCCCCCAACACTACAAAAGATTGTGTTTTTCTTTTAAATTTATTTATAAACAGGCTCCTCTGCAGTTCATATACAATCATAGGTGAACTTTAAATTCCATTTTATACAAACATCTCAAAAATATTGGGAGTGAAGTATGGTAGGAAATATTGCTCACATTGCTAGTTAACATGCGTGTATGAAAGGAGGAAAATGGTTTGTTAGTGCATATCTCCAGAGCAGAGAACCCACCCCTCCAAAAGAAAAACAAAAAAAGAATACAGTAGCTGATTACAAAAAGGTAATGTCCACAGAATTAAGTTTTTCATGCTATTCTACTTTCCAGTACTATATGCTACTTATTTTTTCAATTTATATGCATGCCTAGGCCTTGAACACTTGAGGTATATAAAAAGAGATACCTGCACCTAGAAGAAAATCTTTAAAAGGGTTTTTGTTTTTTGTTTTGATTGGTTGGTTGGGTTTTCTTGTGCTGCACAAAATTTTTTATTTATATTAAATTTCACTCAACTACAATAACTTCCAATTTTATATTGGATGACGGGTGATGCCTCCATTCCAAGGCACTTTTGAAAGGGAGTTGTGGTTTCATTGAACCAACTGCTACATCCCATCCCACCCCCAAACAAATACAGGGAACATTTTCTACTAGAGCCTGATTTTCTATGAAAACAATGACGAAGGAAATATATAATTAAAGAATGGTGGAACAGGCTAAAGTATTAGTTTTGCAAGGCAGAAGATTGCTCCTTAGTATTTAAAACTAATTTAACAATTTAAATGTGACCCTTTTTAAATCTATGAATGAGACATAAATATAGGCTATTTATCTGTTTAAAAATTTCATTCACATAAATGGAAAAATTCTTTTTTATTAAAAATATCACATTTTGAGACTAGAAACAGTAAAGTGCATGAAAAGTTTAAAATATAAATTCAAGAAAATCTTATAGCAGCAAAAAAGCAGAATAAAGAAAAACTTAAAAACACAGACACAACCTTTTCCTATTACGGTGCCATATATATATTTTTTAAACATTAAGCAGCCAACCAATTTCTTTCAGAAAATTGCATTATGTTTACTGCCTCTTGAGGCACAACGTTTTGAACTGGCCCCCTAGAGCATAAAAAGAAAGATTTCCAACACAGCTAAAGAGCGTTAACAGTTGGGAATGAACCAGCAGCTTTTTAATTCAACCTTGACGGAAAACAAAAACAAAGTATTAAAAGCATACGATGGCTATTTGGCAACTAGGGTCAGGAAAAATAATCCAAGGAATGATTATGGCTACCATTCTCCCCCACACACAAAAAAGCACCTAGACAGCTATTTAACCTTCACTTTGGAGATAGAAGTAAGATCATTTCCAGAGGGTTTTTTTTCCTGTACCTTAGCTTAACCAGTACCTCCAATCCAAAGTTTATCATTTTTGCAATTTAACATTAGAAACGGGAACCTATAGATTGCGTTGGAACGTATTTGCTCTTCCAGAACTCTTCAATAAGAAAACTTGCAGCTGATTTTTTGAGTGCAATTTCTGAATTTTATGCTTCTAAATCCTGTTCCCAACCTACGTTGCAGAAGTTTCCCATCATGGTTTGTCAAAGTAGGGAGATTTCTCTGTTAGACCTCTCAAAACAGGCCATCCGTTTGAATTCCTGAATTTCTTAACCAAAAAAAGAGCTCCAAGAAAGTTACCACCATGTTGTCTGCCAACCAAGAGTTCTATGTGGCATTAAATGCTCAGGTCCAAATTCTCTGATGGCATAATTCCATTGTAGTCAATGGAGTTGCACCAGGAGATGATTTAGCCCTTCAATATGTATATGCAACCATTTTTGGTTTTCCAGTATTAGCTAGATGTGGGGGGAGGGCTATACTGTTAATAATTTACAGTTAAATATTAAGTGCTTTGCTAATGTGCAAAATTAATTTTGGATGCAGAACCCAGATCTCCATTTTGAGTTCAGTAAAATGGAATTTCTAATTATTCTCCCTTACAACTGAAACAGATTGAAGTGTTGTATTTATCAGTTTATTTTTGTTTTTTTAAAAAGGAGGGTTTGTTGTGCTGTGATTTGGAAGAAAGCATTAATTTTAAATAGATTACGATGCAAGTTGTGAATCTGAATTGCCCATTTTATAAACACAGCTTCCTAATGAAACAATAAGCTTACCAGTTTAAAAATTAAATTAAAATCCTGGAAAGGGAATAATACTTTGGTTCCAGCCCTAGTGCCAAATGATACCAACATGCACCAAAATGTGCAAAATTTCATATCAAAACACACAATGAAAGGAGCTCGAAGAAGCAGCTTAAGGTTGGCCATACTTCACTCCTACATACTTTGATTTACAACTGTACAGGTCCATAACAACAGGTCCCAGCCCTCAAAGGGGCAGGGCTCCACTACCTCCTGTTAGGTAAGTGTACACCGTTGACAAGAGGCAGGAGCGGAGGATGGAGTTCGAGCTGTGTTAACAGTGAGAAGTGGTCTGAAGGGATGTGAGGGTGTGGACACCCAGTGATGTTGTTCTCAACCAGCCACTGAGGATCTAAAGGCCCCAGGACACCAAGCACGTTCATATGAGTGTTGGAATAGAAAATGTAGTCAATCACACCCTAAAGGGAGAGAGAAACATTCTGTTAAAACGAGGACAGGTCACAAGTTATAGTTGAACATTTTCCTAAGATGTACTTGGCACAGCTGTACATACTTGCTAGCTCTCACTCCCTGATGTTAAAAGCAAGTTTTTACAATTCACAGGATGTGCAATGTGGCCAAATTAGTGCTGTCTTTCCAAATAGCTTTACGTTTTTATTTTAACTGTGCATTACCAGTCAATGAACGTATTTTACATTTAATTTACTTTAAAATATATTATCTGTGCATAATTTTAGTATTTAAATAGTTCCTCACTGGACGTGAACAGACAAATTTCCCTTTTTGTGGTTGCTACTGTTTGGCTGGAGACAGTTTTCTGAAGGCTGCATTAACAGGGCGGAAGCACACTTGGCTACATTTTGATGACTGTAACTTTGCAAAGTTATTGATAAGATGAAGTAACTCAATTTGAAGTTTTTTACATGAGCTTAGAAATTCCAGAATATTGCAAAATGGAGCAAACACTGACTAGACATCCTGAAGAACAGTTTTTCCTGTCCCTAATAAGGCAGTTTTTTGGGGAAAGCCCTTTGCCATTCATAGCAGACATAGTCAAACCACCAGCTAATACAACCGCCTTAACCCCTGCACCCATGAGGCTGGGTAGAGGAAGTATTCCATCTTCCTCATCACAAAGACATGGAGCTTAAGTGGTAGTCAAAGTCTTAGGTCTGGTCTACACTGGGGGGGGGGGAGGGGAGATCTAAGTTACGCAACTTCAGCTACGTTATTCAGGTAGCTGAAGTCGACGTACTTAGATCTACTCACCACAGTGTCTTCACTGCGGTAAGTCGACGGCTGACGCTTTCCCGTCAACTCCGCCTGCGCCTCTCGCCCTGGTGGAGTACCAGAGTCGACAGGAGAGCGCTAGTCTAGACGCGATAAATCAACCCCCGCTGGATCGATCGCTGCCCGTCGATCCAGTGGGTAATGTAGACAAGCCCTTAGATGCCAACTGTGCACGTTCAGAAGCAATTTTTTCAATCCTCTAGAAATGTACTCTCCCTCCATCCTCGTTGTACTGTTTCTTAACCGAGATACCTGAACATCTCACAAAATAAGTCGATTCAAGTAGTAATAGCTGAGCCTCCAAATAATAGTGACCATAATATAATTAAATTCAACAATCTAGGGGGAAGGATGGTACCAAAAAGCAAACAAACACAGTGACACTAAACTTTAGAAAAGAGAGAAGGCAATAAAATGAAGGGACTAGTCAAAAAGGCTGCAAAATCAGAAGTAAAGAAAACAAAATTGTTAGATTTGTCCTGGATGTTACATAAGGACAGAACAGTCTCAAAAGGCATACAGGTGGTGCTGAAGAAGAGAAGCAGAAAGGTGAGTGGTAAGCCAGTATGCCTCGATAGCAAGGTCCAAGAGATTATTCAAGACAGATAGATGTCCTTCAAAATTTGGAAACCTACACCTAGTAAAGGATTAAAAGAAGCATAACGACAGTAGGCAATAGGCAAGAAGGAAATTCAGAGGGATTAGACGGAATTCAAAGAGCAAACAGTTAAAAGGTACAACAAGAAATTCTGTAAAAATATCAGAAGCAGGAAGCCTGTGAAACAAACAAACAATCGAAGGTTGCTGGATTACCAGATTAGAGAGTGCAATTAAAGTAAGGAAATCAGTGAGAAGCTAAAATGATTTATTTGTATCAGTGTTCGCCACCAATGATATTGGTGAGATGCCTGTTCCAAACCCACCCTTTGTTGGTCATAAAAATGAGGTGCTAGCAGAGATTGAGCTGTCGGAATAAGAGATGCTGGAGCAAACTGTCTCTCATAACACAAGAACAGGCAAATTTTCAATTAAATTAAAAGGTGGCAAATTCAAAGCCTGTAAAATAAAGTACTTTTTCACACGACATGTAATTAGACTCTGAAACTAACTGCCCACAGAATGTCATTGAGGTCAGTAACTTGGCTTGATTCAGGAAGAGATTGGACATATATATGGATAACAAGAACATCCAGAGTTATAATAGTTAATGCTAAAAAAGATTCTGGAAGGGGTATTTAGATTCATGCTTCAGGGATTAAGCCCACCTTTAAGTATTTGAGATTAGGATAACACCTAATGTTGGAGGGGCAGAGTATCCCACATCTGCCTGCTACAAGGTTCTTACACCTTCCTCTGAAGCATCTAATGCTGGCCACTCTCACAGACAGGACAGAGGACTAGATGGACCTTGGGTCTGATCCAGCATGGCAATTCTCACAGTAAATTTCAGTCCAAGAGAAATTAAATTCAGTAGATCACCCCTTACTTTGAAATCAAAGGTGTAATTGGTGTAAGGCATCAAGTTGTTTTCATAGGCGCTCTTGAGCTGGAAGCCATGCGTGATTCTTCCTTCAGAAGCCCCATTTTTTCCACTGCCGCTGAAGTTCATGAGACACTCATTGTAACGCAGCTCTTTGAAGTCCTTATGGTTGTCAGCTACTATGCCATTGCTTAAGTACTCCACAACACCTGTTTGCAAAACAAAGATGCAATTAGTTGGTTTCATTAATTATTGAAACACAACATGCATAGTATTTAAATACCTTAGGTCAGGGTTTGGCAACCTTTCAGAAGTGCTGTGCCGAGTCTTCATTTATTCTAATGAAGGTTTAAGGTTTCGTGTGCCAGTCATACATTTTAACATTTGTAGATGGTCTTTTTCTACAAGTCTATAATATATAACTAAACTACTGTTGTATGTAAAGTAAAAAGGGTTTTTAAAATGTTTAAGAAGCTTCATTTAAAATAAAATTAAAATGCAGAGCCCCCCAGACTGGTGGCCAGGACCCAGGCAGTGTGAGTGCCACTGAAAATCAGCTCGCGTGCCGCCTTTGGCACGCGTGCCATAGGTTGCCTACCCCTGCCTTAGGTTAAGAACCACGCTGAAAGATCATGGTCTCCAAATAAGTGTGTGTATATATATCGGCCAGTTTCTTCTTTTTTAAGTCTCCTTTAGTGAGGTCTGACTTCCTGAGTGCATCTCTATAATGAAAGGGCTCACCGCCATCTTTGACAGCATAAGCAATTCAAAACCCTGAGCACAGTAAGAATACTAACCGTACAGTGGCAGCCAGCACTAAGAGTAAATTTTTTTGTATATTTCTCCTCCNAGACAGATTTTTGCCCCAGATCTCTAAATGGCCCCCTCAAGGATTGAACTCACAACCCTGGGTTTAAGAATACTAACCGTACAGTGGCAGCCAGCACTAAGAGTAAATTTTTGTGTATATTTCTCCTCGATTACAGAGTTAAATATCAGAAGGACTACAGTATATCCATCTCAAGTTTCTGCCCTCATTTTATTTTGTCAGCTTTTCACCCAGAGTGCAATAAACCATCAACTCCGAATTCCTAAATATTAACACTCCTCAAGCTCTTAGTCCAAAACAGGCATACCACACTTCTGATACATAATAATTACTACGACTATATCAAACTTGAGTTGAAATATATCAGCCCTAGATCTTTTTATGCTTTTTTTATTATACTCAATATTTACCAAATCTTGCACATGATCAATACTTAAAGTGCTAACAACATACTGAAAAGTATTTGATATCTGCTCAAATAGAGGAGTTATATTAACTGGTTTGGGAATTTTGAACCACAAACGGATTTTATTAAGAAAGCTTTCCACAATAATAATAATGGATATACTGGCATAACATACAAATGTCGGGTGGAAGGCTGACTCAAACATTCTAATAAAAATCAAAAGTGAAAAAAGACAATAGTAAAAGTGATGAACCGTTTCTAAATACCTGAATCGGGCAGTGAGTTAAGATCCGCACACAGCACCAGCGGGATAGAATTAGGATCTGCTGTTGGACTGCCAGGCCTGATGGAGGCTTTCTCAAGGACATTTTTCAGTTCTGAGACAAACATCATAGTCTGAATGAGTTTTACATCTGAGTATTCAGGGTCCCAATGCATGTGGGCATTTGCCACAATAAGCAGCTGTTTGTCCACAGCATGAAGCGGCTTCATACCTGGATTAAAAGAAGTTTTTATTAAGAAGTCAATTAGGTGAATGTATTCAATTCCACCTTGTTACAAATGATAATGCAAAATTTCTGCCACTCCTGTATCAGCTAGAAATGTAGATAAATAGAAAAGAAATACCGTTTTTTTCCAGTTGTGAAAGTAGGAGTAAGTCTAGCAACAAATTAAATAAAGCTCTATCCCACACTAACAATACATTTTGTTTCACATTAACTTTATTTGGTTACAGGTCTCATAATACGAACTTTTGAATATATGAGGCAAATGGTGACTGGAAAGACTATTAACTGTCTAATCTGAGAGAATTAGAACAACTCCTTCTAAGGGTACTAAAAAAGGATATTAAATTAAGTGTCAACTATAATTCATGCTATGTCTTCCAAACACTGGTACAATTATGTGAATTACTCACAGCAGCAGATAAAAGCTCAAACTACAGCAGTGACAAAATTACTTACCCATTTAGCAGTGCAATAACCACTGCTGTGTTGTATACCACCACTTCTGTGAGAGCACAGATTGTCTATGGAATACACTGCTTGGGAATTATGTACCCTTGGCAACTCACCCCTATTGCTAACATCATAACTTGCACCTTCCCCCTCAACGGGATAAATTGTCAGACCTACTGCTACCCTGAAAAATTATCAATCCCCAACTACTAGAGGGGAACCACCTGAATTTTGGGTTCTCTTAATAGAATAAAATTGAAGCACAGAAAGCCACCTAAAATTCCTCACCATTCAGTGTTTTAACATAGGAACACAGAAGTTTTTCAGACTGGTTCTTACCTATTGGTATAGCAATTTGTTCGCTAAGAAAAGGCCTGGTTAGGGTCATGCAGTAAGAGTTCTATTGCTGAAACAGTACAGCTAGGGCTTTTACTTCCCTAAGAACGGAGACTGCAGACTAGATAGGAGATGAAGTTAAGAGACTGCCTACTAATTTCAGGGCTATATAAAAAAGGCCACAAAATTGGAAGGTGACAAAAAAGAGTCATGTGATTCTTTGAAAGACATTTGTGAGACATCACTAATTAATCATCCTTTATTAAAAAACTGTTTGATAACCAGTTAGGAACATCAGCACTGCCACAGAGACGCCGTGAAGGATTAAATGAAGAGGAAAGAGACATCAGGATGAAAAGCTGAACAGCACTAACAGCTATTGGGAGAGAGGTCTGTATTCCTGCCTGGGGAAAAGTAAAGTAAAATCAAAGTAGGGAAGAATGACAGTCTTGAGTAGAATACCAAATGCCTGACGCACCTGTTAAAACTTCTTGATGTGAAACAGTAAAAATATATTTTTCAAAACAACTTGTGTCATATCTAATGTCAGAGTGACCCAGAAATTTCCCACTTTATAAGAGCTTTCATCAAAGTAGTCTACTGAACAGTGCTCCGTTGCAAATATTTGGCCAAGAATCTTATATGCAGTAATATCTTACACGACTGGTCTACAGAGGAGCAATTCACTTATAAAAAAATGACATCTGAACAAATACTGCCCATTATCAATACACAGGATAGCAGTGGTGGTTATACTGACCTGCTCCAAATAATTCTTTGTGCACCTCTAACACCACAGCAACTCCAATGTTGTCCTTTGTCATCACTCTGTTTAACATAGCTTCTGATCCTTCAGAGTTAGCCATTGCCACCTGGTTAAACTCCACTGTGTGCTTCTGCACCAATGTAAATCTGAGTAAAGACAAAACACACAGCAAATACGGACAGCATTATCCATAAGTAGGCAGTTGCATTAAAAACATTTTAAAGTTTACCATAAACATCCAATTTATTATTCTCTGTATAGTTCCCAAAGGCGCCAAATGAGATCAGGGACCTATTGTCTCACTCACACTCAGATACTCTAAAAGACTGTTCTTGCCCCCAAAAGCATACGACCTAAAAAAGGCCAGGGAAAAATGAATGATGGATGAGGTAAAATATATGCAATTTATTTTCAGAGGTTTGTTTTGTTTAAACTATAGCTAGGAAAGTTGACTACATGTAGGGTCAGATAGACAATTATATGATGGCTCTGATTTCTTATAGGTGTCATGGTAGAGATGTGTTGAGGTTTGTTCTTAGTGTCTCTGTGCATCCATCCCTTACAGACAACCCTTATCCAAAACTACCTGAACCATTCCAAAGGAGGAAATTTCAACCCAAAAAGGCAAACGGTTTTCTTTTTTTTAAAAGGTATGAATTGGAGATACAATGGAAGCATCGCATAACCTTAAATTACAGCAGGTTATAACCACCAGCACACTACAAATCAGAGATAATAAAGTTTCATTGATGCAAGATTGGCAAATGATTCATGAGATTTTGCACAAGGAGGAAAAGGATTGCGTACAGCGCTGCTTTCCCCACCCGACCTACAGTTTCTGGTATTTACAGCACAAAACTATAGCTCTCTTCACAAAACAGAGATTACAAAAGTGTACCCACTTTATAGTCAGAATACAGACGGTGGGCCTATGCCTGCAACAAACCTCTAGATGTAAAAATCTCTGTCTTTGCCTGTATAGTATGTAGATTTTAGAAACTTAGTATCAGTACAGTGAAGCTATTCCATTAATTCAGTTCATATCCCTTTCTTGGAGGGGAATATTTTGTGTATAATCTGCAAAGTGAATGGAAAGGTAACATTGTAAGTACACCACTAACGGAAGCACAACTATGTTGTTTGACAATGAAAGAAATGTACTTCACATTAATTTCAATTTTTAGCTTTACAGCATACTAATTTGGTTGCCACCCATTGCAGCAAACTGATAGTTTCAATAATTTTTTTCAGATTTAAGGAAAAATGTTTCCAGTGCTGCGGTTTGATTCTTTACATTTATAAAAAAAGAAGGCATCTGTGAAGCTGCCCCTTACTTTTCAGTTTTGAAGAATATTGCACAGCCATCCACATGCTTTCTCTCCTGCTCAGACATGATTTTGGCACGTGACTTTGGAGAAAAAAATCCATCATACCCACGCTCTTTTAATGCTGGCAGAAAGAGGGTGAAGTATTGCTCTGTTTCCACTTCCTGGAATTGAATACAGTTAACATGACAATGAAGAAAATTAGTGACAGGTTAATAAAATAAGTAAATCCTCCCACCACTCTATGTACACAACCAAGACAAGCATATGTTGCCAAATAACTTCTTACGAAAACCACACATTTATGTTGCTTACACAGAACATTATATCGCATTTTAGACTAGTTGTCTGATGTATGATAAACAGATTGGGATTCCTGGAAATCAAAATTAAAAGGATGTTTTAAGAAGGAAAAGTGGCAGGCGTATTTTGAGAAGTTGTCCTGAATGAACATCAACAGGAAACCACACCAGTTGTTTTTGACAGCTAAAAAGTGGTTACTCTCCTAGGTTAAAAATTCTTAGTATGCAGCAGCCATTACTGTTTGGCTTGGTGAGCTCTCTTTTACTGAAGGGTTCTCCACATTCTAGAACAATGTATTTTCTTGGACACCAAACACCACTGCTACTCAGCTTGTGTCAGCTTTTTAATTCAAGCAGCTATTCTCTTCTTCCTGGGTGATGGTTTTTATTCTTATAATACACTATTTCTTGTTTAAAAACAAAAAGTAGATCATCTTTAAATCCATCAACACTTAACTGTACTCAAAGCTTAGGATAAACTCCTACCAACATGATAGTAACATATGTGCCAATTCAGCAGATCACGGCTTAACTTTTAAGCGTGTGTGTAGTCCCCTTTGATTTCAACTGGACTGCTCACATGCTTGAAGTTAAGCATATACGCAAGTGATACGCTGGATAGGAGTCACAGCAGGGGATTGGAGAAAACAGCTTTTTGGTTAAAACACAATTTCTTCCTTTACTCAGTAAAGCCTGTTGATGTATAACAAACCAAGTAGTAAAATATTTAGGAGGCTTATAGATAATAAGTAGAAATTCTAATGCAAGTTATGTATTAGTTTAGCTAGTTTTCTATCATTTTAAAATTACAACAAGGCAACTATGCACACATTCTGTAACGAACACTTTGAGGTTCACCATTAACAGTTAGGATAAAATGCTTTGAACAGAATATTGGCTCAAAAGGTGGTATTCTGTTTTCAGATAAAAGCCAAAAAATTGTTGTTTTGTTACTGTTACCTGAAGACTAATGATATCTGCATCCCAGTTCACGATTTCTTCCATGATTCCCTTTTTTCTATACTCCCAATTTAATGCCCAGGACGGGCAGTAGCCATATAGCTGCCGGGTGGCATATTTATCACATAACACATTGTAACACATAACTGTGAATGAAGCTAGGAGGAAACATAAGAGGGGATTACTGATGAACATAGATAAAAGATAGTATTTTTTTCTTAAGATATCTATTATTGTATGTTACCATCCCCTGTGTTGGAGAGAAAGTCAATATCTCAATAAGAGCACTGGGTTTTTTCCCCTAAGAGTTTAATTAACTGGAGTCCTTTGAGCCAACAACTGGCATACAAGGCTAAACTCTGGGAAAAAGCACCTCTCACTTGCATGTGCAAATTATGCATTTGTTTGTGCAAAAGGTAACTGTTTGCAGAGTTCTTAGTTGATTGGCCTACGTTTGCACTATTATCCATTTTGGGAATACTGAAACCTGGAAACAACGATTGTTAAAATAAAGTACAGTGGTCGGTACATACATGCATCTCCCACTGACATCAATGGGAGTTGTAAATGCAACCGATACGTCAATCAGGTCCCTATTTTAGGGTTTGTTTTTCACTTTAGTGACTCAGCAAGAAACCGGAGGAGCCAAGGGTTTCTACAGGATTTTTGTTTGGGAAAAGCAAGGAATATAGCAGAAACGATTGCTAATTGAGCCGAGAGCTAATATCTATTGCTTTAGCGACTTTAAGGAGGCAGGAGATTAATTAAAAAAAAAATAAAAAAAAAGTTAAACAGCACAGGAAGTTGATGTATGCATGCCCAGCAGAAGGCTAAATATAGCAGAAATGTCAGGAATAACCTTTTTGGAGAAAACACTGACAATGTTCCATCCATATTACGGAGAGTTACAACTATAAATCTGTTATTAAAAAAAGAAACCTTAACAGAATCACTGGCAGCCTTAATTATTTGCTACACTAATGGCATTGGTGCTATACTGTGCATCTGAAGCCACATCATTCTCTGAAGACCCTATCGTGTTATCACTAAAGTAATGCATTTCGGTTTGAACAGAAAAAAGTATTCTTGTTCTAAAACAAGCAAGCAATTTTATTAACAAGAAAAAAAGGAGGAGAGATAGGAACTTGTACTGGGCCAAGGAAAGCTGTTCCATTTTTAATGTTTTTGTCTTAAAGTGAATGTTTGCAGTTCAGTACAAGCAGCAGCAGAGGGCACCAAACTAATTTCAGTACCAGGCATTCCTGTGCTTGTCCTATTGCAGCTGAAGGACCCAGGGGAGCAGAGAGAAGGAAAGGAAAACAAGAACAGATCCAAGGGCTTCTGGAATTACATTCAGTAGCAGTCTAGAGGTGTTGCCTGTGGTAGTTGTGTGCAGTTATTTTATGATTTTCACTATTTCTGTGAAACAGTCATGAAAATTTCCTTGGTTTAAGTCAAACTGAATTCGGTATCTGCCTTATCAGGGCAGTCGCTGGCTGTACACCTAGGAGACACTGAACTCTGACCGTGGGAAGGTAACTGCTTTTGCACCAAGTGAAAAGCACAGGCGAGGCTGTGGTATTCTTCTCAACCGGTGTCACAAAACACCTAGGAGGGGGCCATTGTGAGCACAGGGAAGAACCCAAAACAGTTCACGGCTTTTTTTTTAAACTTTAATTCTCTGTATGATTTAGAGATTATTGCAGTCAGTTAGCAATAATCTAAATAGATCTTTGCCATAGAATAAATTGTAGAAAGTTTAAAAATATGCTGTTATTTTTAGACTGACCCAAATTTTAAAGACATAAAACTTATGCTTAATACTGTCAGTTAAGTACAAACATTTGACGTGTTTTTCAAATGTCAGCAAAGCGTTGACGGAAAAGGAGGGAGAAAGGCCACAAAATTACCTGAGGGCAGAATTTGGTCTCGTTCTTTTAAAGTAATCCACGGCCTTGAAGGCAGCTGCTCTGGATGAACTGAAATTACAAGAGTGATTCATTTAATTTAGTGTTTCTAAGTATCAATGTAAGTCACTATCTTAATTTATAATCAAGCTGATGGCTCAGCAGCATTGCTCCATAGTGTGGTAGACAAACCCAGAGAGGAGCTATGCTCCAATCACATGAAATTCCAAAGCCTGTTTCGGCTCAAGGAAAGAAAGAGGGGTATGAAACATCGTACCAAGGCCTAAAAATTGTAAGTGCAATAAAATAGCAAATTCAGCAATCATATAGCTTCTCCGTGGTTTCTCAGCAGCTGGGAATCCTCTGTTGCTCTTAATATATCACAAGGCAGTCACTGAAACACTTCGGCCCCACTGCGAAGTTGCCATTTGACCAAATTTTCTCATCTGGTATTGTTACTGAAATCCCTCTCCCTGGGGACCTTATTTACACCATAGTCAGTTTGCATGTACTGCATGAGTGGCAATAAAACTACAAAGGACTTTGTCCAAGAAAAAAGCCTTTTTTTAAAACGGTATTGAGGAAATTGTGTGTAATAATTTTACAACACATACCAGTCAAGTCCAGGTGTGATGGATTGACTTTTCTTTATTCAATTTGCATATAAACTGCAGTTTCTAACAAATTGCACTAAAGAAAAGTTATGGGAAGTCATTGTTTAAAGAATGTCTTACCAAAAGTACCCCATAAATCTTACTAAGGTTTGTATTTAATGCTTCTTCAAAAAGACAAAGTCTGTTTGTAGACAGGACTACAAAGTAAATCTCTCAAATACACCAAATACTTTAAAAAAATAAAACAAACCTACAACCAACCTCTATTTCAGTTTGTGTCCAAATATTTGGAGGAGGGAAACTGGACACAAGCTAAAATATTCAGCAGTGAATTAAGAGTGGCTAAGTTATAACCCCATAAGGACAGGATTTAAAACAAATGTGTGAGATCCTTAATCACAGTGGTATTTCTGGACTGAAGTTTATGAGCACTTGAAATCATGCTGCTTGTAATCTGAATATAATAAGAGTGAAAAGTACAAAAATAGGAAACCAAAGCCCTCTGTTTACTAATAAGGTCTAAAGCAGGGGTGGGCAAACTACGGTCCGCAGGCCACATCCAGCCCATCAGACCATTTAATCCGGCCCTTGGCTCCAGCTGGGGAGTGGGTCAGGGGCCGCAGTTCCCAGCCAATGAGAGCTGCAGGGGTGGTGCCTGCGGACGGGGCAGGGCGAAGAGCCGCTTGTCCGCGCCTCAGAGCCGGAGGGAGGACATGTTTCCGGGAGCTGCTTGCGGTAAGTGCCGCCTGGAGCCTGCACCCCTGAGCCTCCACCGTGCCCCAACAGCCTGCCCAATCCCTGATCCTCCTCCCGGCCTGCAAACCCCTCGGTCTCAGCCCGGAGCACCCTCCTGTACCCCACAGCCCTCATCCCCAGCCCCACCCCAGAGCCTGCACCCCCAACCGGAGCCCTCACCCCCCACCCCAACCCCCTGCCACAGCCCTGAGTCCCCTCCCGCCCTCCAAACCCCTCGGTCCCAGCCTGGAGCCCCGTCCTGTACCCCTCATCCCCAGCCCCACCCCAGAACCCCACCCCCTCACATCCCAACCCGGAGCACACTCCCACACCCTGAACTTCTCATTTCTGGCCCCACCCCAGAGCCCTCACCCCCCCCCTGCACCCCTACCCCCAATTTCGTGAGCATTCATGGAACCGCCATACAATTTCCATACCCCAATGTGGCCCTCAGGACAAAACATTTGCCCACCCCTGGTCTAAAACAAGGACAGTGACCGTGCAAGCCTTTCCCACGTCACCCAGCAAATGTACCTCAACCTCTCCGGACGAAAGGATAGTTTGGTTCCTTGTCAAATTAATCCTTGTCTCTACTGAGACTGCCAACAATTATGCCAGTTTTTATTGATTTAGGAGACACTGATGCTCACCAACTTCTTTTGGATGTGCAGATCCCTTCAGGAAGAGCTTTAGGAAAGCCAAAACCTTTTGTCATTACTGATCAGTTCTGGACTCATACCAGTGATCTAGCGGAAAAGGGCACCACATTCCATATACTAAACCCTGAGCCATCCAGTTACCTAGGAAGCTAGATTTCTTCATGCCCTACCACAAGTTATATCTGTTACAATACTACTACATCGATTTTGTTGTTTTAGTGGAGGGAGTCCGTGGACTCGATAGTAACATAAAAGCAGCTAGAAGTGATTCAGAAACTCAGACCCTCAATTCAATGCTATCAAATACAAGTGAAAGTGTTTGGCAGTTAGTTATGTATATCAAACTAAACTTTTGGCTGTGTTACCTGCTAGATTGTCAAGCATGTAGTTCAGTAGCTTTCGTGTTCCATCTGGGTCCTGGTACAGGCTGAGAATATCCTGTGATAAAGGATTGCCTGAAAGAGATTCAGAACAAAAATATGATAATTAGCTACCCGAATCAAAACTTGCAGTGCAACTGGACTTTCCTGAAAGGGAGGAATAGCTCCCCCAGGAGGGGATGGACAAGATAATAATATGGAGATGTACCTATCTCATAGAGCTGGAAGGGACCCCGAAGGGTCATCGAGTCCAGCCCCCTGCCTTCACTAGCAGGACCAATTTTGCCCCAGATCCCTAAGTGGCCCCCTCAAGGATTGAACTCACAACCCTGGGTTTAGCAGGCCAATGCTCAAACCACTGAGCTATCCCTCCCCCATAAGATGATCTACTAGGTCTTTTCCATTTCCAATTTCTATAATTCTAGAATATAATAATGATAGATGATATAGAAATAGCTAGCATAGATAATAGTATACTTTCATTTCATTTCAACTGAGCAGTAACTTAAGTAGTTTACAGTTTTTACTTCAAACTCGCTAAAAACATTCATTTTTATATTTGGAAATTATGCACTTAATTAGTGCATAAAAACATTGTTTTCTGATATATTTTTTTTAAAAGTAGTGAGGGAAGGACAAAATGGGCAATTCAAGGACACAGATAAGCTACTTGTAGCAAAATGTGCAGTGCCACTATGACGGGGTTCTCAAACTGGGGGTCGTGACCCCTCAGGGGGTTGCGAGGTTATTACACGGGGGGTTGCGAGCTGTCAGCCTCCACCCCAAACCCCGCTTTGCCTCCAGCATTTATAATAATGTTCAATATAAAAAAAGGGGTTTTAATTTATAAGGGGGGGGGGGATGTCACACTCAGTGTGAAAGGGGTCACCAGTACAAAAGTTTGAGAACCACTGCACTATGACATGTACACTCAAACTGCACCATTAAACACATGCATAGGTGGGTGGACACTGCTCCGGGGCAAATGTTAAGTCTCGCTGAGGCAAATGCTTGATACCATTCTCAAGCTTTCCCAGGCTGCATGCATTTCATATTCCAAAGCCCAAAAGCTTCAAAAATCTGAACTGAATGTAAGAGCCAGCAATGATACTTTCCAACAATTTCTGGGTAAAATAGAGAGGTTTCAGGAGAAACAGCCTCACGATGCACTTCCTAACTGTGCATGTATGCAGAATGCATCTCTTCCCACGAGCACCCAGACTCAAGGATTTTGAAACTTTGTATAGAGCATGCACAGTGCATAGTTTGACAGTTATGCCAAACTGAAAAACGGATTTTTCCTCAAACCCAGAGAATGCTCTTCTGCCCAGTGTGGAGTATTTTACTTGCAGAGTTTCAACTTTCAAAGATCAGTCTTTTACTGCTGTCCTACAGGAGACTTCATTCATCCTTGCTTATCTCAAATATGGCCAAATACAATTTGCTTAATTTTCCAAATTAGCAAACTTTGGACACAGACCAAGTTTTGAACAAAAAGTTTTATAAAAAAACAAAAAAAACCACCAAAAAATAAATAAATTTATGAATAGGGTTACTAGAAGTCTGCAGGACATTTTGTCAGATTTGGAAAGTTTTGGGTATTTTTTCCCTAAAAACGCAAGTCCTCAAAATACAAACTCTACTGTAATAAATATTCTCTTTATCAGGGAAGTATATGCATTTTTACTTAATTAGTCAGCCAGTTTTTGCTCTTCTAAAACAACCTCCACAGCCCTGAAATCTCATCTACTCTCCCCTTCTAAAAGCATTCATAATCCCTGTAGAGTATCTTTCTTGCCATCTCAGCCTCCCGTACGTTGAAGGCCAAGTATATTGGGTTTTTTAAGAATGCAGAATTATTTTCATATGGAGAACCTGCAATATTCTTCCAGTGGAACATGTGCAGGAGAATATTTTTTTAAAGTAAAAATGTAATCATATTATTGGACAAAGACAGGGTGCTATCAGAACACCGTGCAATACTATTTTGCTAGAAAAGGGAAATTTCCACAACTTGGTTCTTTTCCAGATCTGTTCCCTGCAACGCCTGCTTTTTGTTTTATATATCCTCCCAAAAAGTTATACATCTTCTGAGTAAATACTGATGTTTTCTAGGAGACTAGAATTCAGACTAAATTGTTATTAACTTACAATCAGAACATTTTTAATAACTCCTCTACATTCCTCACAGGTAGTCAGTCTGTCATACCTATTATTGTGAATTCCTCCTTCTTGCTCATTGCACAGGATGGGAACAAGAGTATCCAGATTCATAAAGACTGATTTGGTAGCCTATCATTTAATTGTTCTGTTTCAAGTTAAGTGTTAAAATTATTCTCTCCAAGAACAATAGAGTCATCTAAATAAAGCTGTTAGTAGATCTGATGTGGATAAGAATTTTTATTATAAAATAATGTTTTAGTATGATTTATACAGTTCTATTTATTAGGTATAATTTTGTTCTAGGAATGGGAGAAAGAAGGTCTATGGAGCAAATACAGCAGAAGCAGCCATGCATGCCACATATTTAGACTATGACTTGCTTTGGAAGGGAGTTTTAAAATACCATGGAAAGCTATAGAACCCAAAAATATCAATCAGGAGAATTATTAGAAGTGCACTTGCCTTTCAAACCTAGGGTTTGTAGCTGGAAGAGCCGTCCAAGTTCATAAGGCAAAACCCGTAACAGATTGTTATTTAAAAGCAATTCCCTGCAATAGATGAAAAAGTAGCTTATTAGCATCATTTTAGAAGGATCATTCTCATGACGTTATATGCTGTGATACTCTTGAGGGATGCCTACTTTGGTTTTAAAATGGTTATACTTTCTATAAATAAGATTACAGTCTTTTACATCTCTAAGTTCAAAGATAAGGAACTAAATACCAAAATACATCAGAGAAAGGAGACAGCATACATGCACAAGGTCTCAAGTTTAGGCAGCATGAAACTACATTAATTTTTGTACTGACCTTTGAAGGTCACTTAAATGGGATAAGAAAAAAAAGTCTTTTTTTAAATTGAGTAAGCATTTTACTTGGAAGGGAAGAAGTGCTACTTGTGGGCTCAATGGCTAGTTGAAAGGGTTTTTATTTGCAAGCTGGCTGAAAGCCAGCATTGAACATTTGTAGCAACGGACATTAGCTCAATGTAATTAGTGAATTATCCATGTAAAACATTAGCCAGACATACGGGGATACTTTATAAAACAAAATAAAACATTCAGGGATTTGGAGGTTTAATGCTACAGAGGATTCCTTAAAAATAAAACTAATTTGCCTTGCATGTGTATATTACTGTAAGTCTGTTAAGAGTTTTTCAGAAAAATCTATTCAGAAAGTTGAACGACAAAGTTCACGTTCACTTGTTCAAATATGTATCATTGACCGACTCTTGGGAAGTTAACCAGGGCAATGCTTCTCACCTGAGAGATACCATGTTTCCTAGTTCTGCTGGTAAACTTCTGAGTTTGTTGGATGATAGATCCAGGTAAACCAGATTATGGAGTTTGGCAATATCAGGTGGAATGCGAACAAGATTATTGTCATTGAGGTGTAGAGCAGTCAAGTGAGTCAGTGACCAAAGTGATGTACTTAAGTACCGCACTCTACCTAAAAGAGAAAATGTAAAGAACTGGGTCTTCAAACAGCTTTTTATTATGTCAAGACAATAGGCACACGTCATAAGGAATGGAGGGGTACACTTTTAATGTGCTGCATGGAAAGATCAGATGTGGAAATCCCACTCCTGGTAATAGAATGGAATTTTGATTTCTTACCCTAAATAAGTGCTGAAATATACCCCAGGAGGAAGAACTGAACTCACTCAGCAGAATTTATCTGCAACAGTTTGTCACTAACAGGTTTTAAGTGACCATCCAACACTTATTTTGAGTAGGAAGGAGAAATGGAAAGAAAGGGAAAAAAAAGCAGAAGCAAACCTGCTTTTTGCAAGTTAGTTTTTAACCAAATCTATTCAAACTCAAAACTCGACAGTGTTTTGAGGCTAAACTGGAAATTCTCTTGAGTGATCCTAGAAGTCAGGTGTTTCTCTTTAATTATGTTCTCTCCCTTCTCTGAAACAGAGCACCTTTATAAGAGAAGAGTTCATATCAGTATTACTATACATCAAGAGCTATTCCTAATGAGCAATTTAGCCATGCCAAGATTTGAAAAAACTCACCCGAGATTTCTAATTCTGCCCAGTGAGACTTCTTCCCATTGGCTACCTCCTCTGCTGACATGATGGTGTAAATTCTGCGAGGATCTGGAGGATCATATTTTTCCTTTGGCATCCCTGTTAGTCTGAAAGATTGCCATGATTATTACAGTACATAGCTGAAACAACGTATTTTCATTTTAAAATCGAGCCACCTGACAGATTACACTCCATCAACTTGCTTCTGCAAAAATGTGTGTACTTCAATGGTACTTCTCACAGTGCATAAATAAAGTTAAGCATGTGCTCATGTCTTTGCAGAATCAGGGCCAATGTTGGAAAGGGGAGTTCCTTCCCACCCACCTTGTGTCTCTAATCTCCTGAGACCAACACGGCTACAACAGTGCATACAAAATAGAACTTTGGTATTTTAAATGGAAAGGCCTGAGTTATCAAAGCTTTCCTTTGAGCAACCATCTCAGTTATTATACAGAAAACAAACCTTCTTATGACGAACTCGCAGTAAAATTTCATTTATAACGAATCCAAACGAAGGTTTCAAATATCTTCAAGGTACGTAGCAGTATGCAAACCAAAGTGCTAATGACAGTGAACTTCCACTGACAGATGAAGTTGTATTGCAATAGAAGGGCTACACTGTTAAGAGGATTCTGTACTCATGCTGCCCATGTGCAGCAATTTCATTCATCCATGAACTGAACAGACTAAGCAAGGACACCGCATTTGTCATGAGTAAATCAGAACCTGGTTTCAGAGTCTGAATATTAGGATTTTGCTAATGACTGATTTCAGGTTACAGATTTCACTGATGTACTGCTAAGTCTCCAAAGCCGTTCATGTAATACAACAGCACACTGCCCCAGCTCCAATAAAGAGATTCCTCCGGTCCCATCTGGGACTCCAAAAAGAAGCTCTTATTTCCACAGAATTTACAAGGTTCCTTGCTTTCAGACATGCACCAGGAACCTACATTACAGTGAGTCTGTAGCTCCTGCTGTATTTTACTAGCACAACTCAAGCAAACCAGAGAGATTCTACAAAGTAATGAGGCACTCTCAGCACCAGGGTCCAAGACCAAAATTCTAATCCCTATTGGAAAGGACACGGCAAAACCACCAACCCCAATATACAATAATTCAAGATCAGGGCCCCATTGTGTTAGATGCTGTACAAACACACAGTAAGACAGTCCATGCCTTGAAGAGCTGTAGTTTAGTATTGTAGTGAGTAATCTTGTAATTTGTTAGCATTATTTGAAGTTGATCCCTTAAGAGGAAATGAAACTTTATAACCTAGAAATATTTTATTTGGACTTATGTACATTTCTGCAGGGGAGCAACATAAGGTCAGTTGGGATGCCAGTAAGTGATGAAGAATTTATGGTAGAGGGGCACTATTTGGATCCCTTAACTGTTCTTTTTCAGACATTTTAACGGGATTTTGTTAAGTGCAGATTTTTAATAAAGCAAGTATTAGTATTGTTTTTGAGTGTTTACTGAAAAATTAAACGTTTCTGTGGAGCCCAAAGACTTAAATCACAATAAAGTCAATCCATTCTGGCTCCAAATGGCCATTAAGTATTCCATGTCACTTCCCATAACAGAGGTGGTCCTGCTGTTTGCCAAAACTTCCTCATCCCTTCTCCTAACGTGCAATTACTCAGGTTAGTTGGCTGCTACTCTTCACTCCATAAGCCCCGCATTTTGCTGCTGCAGCACCAGGGTCCAGTGGTTCTTATATTTATTTAAAACTTAGCATACCACGCTTAAAACTGAATACTCCGTGCATCATATTCATAATTTAAATCAGTGTAGCTGTAACCCTGGCTTTGAGACTAATGCTATACATGAAACCAACCCATGTTCAACCTGGTTATGGCCTGCGTACCAGTTTGAGAACCGCTAATGTACTCACCTCTGCCTCAGGACCTTTATCCTGTCTGTGAGGTTCGGGGAGCAAAGCTCCTAGGATGTGGCTGTGTGGAAGCAGGTAGATGTACATTGTGGTTCTCAGCAAGAATTCTGAACTATTATAAAATGGTAACTACAGTAGCTGGAGCTGAATGCTCAATGAGATGGACTATGTTCAAAAGGTCTTTACCCTGCTCTAGACATTAGAGCTGGAAATGTTACAGCATTAGGTTCACGCAGTTTACGTTTATACTAAGTTTGTTTATATAAAAAGAGACACACATTTAGGGAAAAAAGGTTGGCACCACTTTCCTGTTGCTTCTCAAAACATATTTTTCAATTAAAAACAAAAAACGTATTTCAAAATTATTTAGGTTTTTGCTTTTGTTGTTTCCATCTGTCATGGAACGTTAAGCTCAAATGTCAATCTTTTTATTAAATGCATCTCAACTGGAAACTTTCATAGATGCAAAAGTTGCCATTTTATACTTGTTCAGAATTCTTGCTGAGAACCAGAATATACATCAATGTGCTTCCACACAGCCAAATCCTAGCAACTTAACGAACATTGGATACAGGTCCCCAGGCAAAGGTGTCTTTTTTACTGTAACGTTCCCTTTAATCAGAGGCAAGTTCCTCCTAGGAAATTTCAACTCAGCTTTTCACCCAGTTGAAGCAGAATCACCTGCTTTGACCCTTACCTTAATTACTAAGGTAATGGATACCATACAGACTAGAACATTTTTTATGAAAGCTTGTAATTCTATGTTAACTTGTCAGCAAGCTATGTAAGCAAACAAAAATACCTGGAACTTGAGTGTGGGGTTTTGTTTTTTGTTTTTTTTTGGGGGGGGGGGGGTTCCTTTCCTAAAATTTAGCACCATTAAAAGGCAAAATGCAGTAAATTAAATAGGAATTACATCCCATTATTACATCAAGCAGTAAAATATTTCATCATTGGCTTACAAGCTGTAATCAGTCCAGAGCACACAACTGAGAACTCTGCATGTTTACAGAGCAACAGGAATTGAGTCAGAATCTGCTGGATTGATATAGTCCCCCCAGTTCAATGTTTCTCACTGTAGATATACAGAAAGTAAGTGATGCTGAAATCTACTTGCACTGAATTTGAGGAGTTTTAGTAATAATGACAGGCAGCCAGGTATTACTATAAAATTAATAGACCCGCTCCTCCCATTTTATATTGTTTCCTTCTTTCTAAATAGAGATAACCAGAAAAATTTCAGTTAGTTTCTCACCTTGTCACATGTATTGCCATGAATGTCTACACATCCTATGTTCAAAATTATATATAATCAAATCTTTCATAGAATCATAGAATCATAGAATCTCAGGGTTGGAAGGGACCTCAGGAGGTCATCTAGTCCAACCCCCTGCTCAAAGCAGGACCAAACCCAACTAAATCAGCCCAGCCAGGGCTTTGTCAAGCCTGACCTTAAAAACCTCTAAGGAAGGAGATTCCACTACCTCCCTAGGTAACCCATTCCAGTTCTTCACCACCCTACTAGTGAAAAAGTTTTTCCTAATGTCCAACCTAAACCTCCCCCTTTCCTAGGTCAGAACTACAATACAAGGTCTCTGCCACATCTCAGGCCTCATTAATATCAATACACTCTTCAGGAGCAACAGAAGCCCAGTCCAGAAAACAAGGAAGATTTACTCCCTTATGGACAAGGCAGACTCCCTTCAATGACTAAGATATCCATATCAACACGTTTCCTAGAAGAAGAGGTTTCCTTGAACATACTCACATCTATAGCCTGAACACTTAATGTAGTGATCAGATGGCACTTCTGATTGTAATGGGTTAACGCACAAGTCAAGCAACAGTTCCTGATGACAGGCATATCACGAAATCCATGTCCTGTATGTAGGATTATGCTGATGCTGTGCTTGATGCAAATATGACCCAGAAAGCCAGGGAAAAAAACCCTGAAGAGTCGGGTCTTAGTTAAGATTTTAGTTAGCGGTCGAGGTGGTTAAATAATCTTGGTCCCTTTCACCCATTTACACCTGCCTACATGTAAGGGACGCATTGGTCACATGACACCAAGAACTACAAAGTTTCAGGTGACCTCTTCTATTTAAATTGGCAGCTTTCTCTTTGGGAAAAAACAGGTGAGATTTGCTGAGGTATCATTTTGCATTGTGAAAGTTTCTCTGCCAGTAAGTGGAGGGCCTCAGCTACTACAAAACACTTCAGTTAATGTCACTTCTTCTATTCAGTGAATCATTCCCTGAAATGCAAGTTATAAGATTTGCCCATTTGCTACAAAGATCTTAAGCTATCATCCACAACACTACTCACAAGAAGCATTAGAGAGTCAAACACCGGCATAACTCCTGAAATTATGAACACTTAAAATGAAACCTAAAATTAAACATATTTGATTTCTGCATTATAGCAGCTTGTTATTCAAAACAGAGATTATATAAAATGACCACTTGCTATAGAGATCACCTACAAACCCACCTCCTAAAAGTTCAAAGTGGCCTTTAGGCAAGAGCACTTAACTTGTGCCACTTTGCTACCTTACCTGTTTATTTTCACTGTCCATTTGTATGTAACCACAACAAAAATAACCCTTACAGTATACATTTCCAAGGTTACTCTGGGAAAGCTGCAAGTTACCAAAACAGTCACATTACAGTAAAAAGAGAACAAAAAAAACTTGTGCTAACTGCATTCTCAAACAATATTTATGACCATATTCTATACATTGAAAACTCTATTTGTATTAAAGTACAGAAAATCCTCAAATTCACACCCTGAAGATCTCTTTTTAACAAGAAGCCTATTGGTCCATAGAACCAAAAATCTTTGCATGCACAGAACTATAAGTATATACTATGTGCTTGCCTATTACGAGAGGCCCATACAAAGAACTCTAACAGTTCTTCAGGGTCACCTAAAGACAGATTCTTAGAAACATACTACAAGTAAAATCAAGATGCTAGAGTAACCGCGCTCAGCCCAGGAGCCCCACACCCAGCTGCGGTTATTCTCAAACAGCTCTTGCTCAGGTGTATACAAAGGCTAGCCCAGCAATACTCTTTTGGCTGGCAATCCTGGAATTAGTGCAACCGTGACCAGCCTTTCTGTACTCCCTCTTGACATGAAACTGCATCTGTTGGATTGGCTGTAAAATGAGGTCATCAACTAAAGCAAAAAGAGAGTCTGAAGATGCAATTTAAACTGAAGATGTGGAAAATGCAGCCTGTCAAACAAGGAAGAGTTGAGCCATTAGACCATACTGGTGGATTGGAATCTGCAAAGGTTTAATTTAGGGACTGTAAGTAGCCTGAAACACTCAGAAATACAGACTTTCAGAAAGCTAACCAGAAAAGGGAACAATCTTCTGTTTTCCACTTACTTATCCTACATCTTTATAAGTGATGTTGGTGAGGATAATAAGGGATAAATCTCGCAGCAGTACTATAAACTCACTGAAATTTTGCCAGGGGGAAATTAGAGGCAGTCATATAGATCATATCAGTGTATTCCACGAAAGTGATAAAATCGTCTGGTTTACCAACCGCAGTCTACCTTCTTGAGGAAAACATTTCCTATGTTTCTAAAAGAAGCCATGATTTTCTTCACACTGTTTTAAAAAGAAATGCAACTGGTTGTAATCACTCTGCATGGCAGTGGTGAGACCTCTGCTGGAGTGCTGTGTCCAATTCTGGGTGCCACACTTTAAGAAAGATGTGGACAAATTGGAGAGAATCCAGAAGAGAGCAACAAAACTGACCTATGAGGAAAGGTTAGAAAAAACGGGGCAAGTTTAGTCACGAGAAAAGAATACCGGGGGGGGGGGGAAGCGGGGAGGAGGAGAAAGACCGGATAGCCCTTAACATATTTGAAGACTGTTCTTATAAAGAGGATGGTGATCAATTGTACTCCATATCACTGAAGACAGGACAAGAAGTAATGGGCTTAATCTGCAACAAGGATGATTTAGGTTAGATATTAGGACAAACTTTGTACCTCTAATGGTAGTTAAGCTCTGGAATAGGCTTCCAGAGGAGACTGTGGAATCCCCATCACTGGAGTTTAAGAACCAGTTGGACAAACGCTTGTCAGTGATGGTCTAGATTTACTTGGTCCTGCCTCAGTGCAGGGGGCTGGACTTGACATCTCAAGGCCCCTTCCAGCCCTACATTTCTATGATAATTGTTTTAAGTTGCCAATATGGAGTTAACCCACAACCCCAAATTCTCCTGAGTCACTGTTTCAAATTTATTTATGATCATGGGACTAAAAGTTTATCTTAAACTATCAACATTTTTTAAAAATTAGATGTCTTTTTCAGGAGAGCTTAGAAGGAAACCAGCAAAGCCTCCCTCACCAACTAGGAAGAAGATACATTTACCAATTTGTGTTTGGGGGACGGGGAAGGGAGAATAGTCAGCTTGCTTCTGCCTAAAGTTATCATTTAATGTCTCTATTGCACTAGCATCTAGAGACCAGCTGTGCACTGTATAAACGTAAGTGACAGTCCCTTCCCCCAAAATGCTTACGATCTAATAGAAATCCATCTTATTGAGTCATTATGGCATATATTGTTCAGTCTTAGTTCTTTCATGCCTGAACAGAGACTTGAACACACAAATGCATTTTCTCTTTTTTAATGAGGAAGGAAGCTATGTAGGACTGCAATGAGATGTAAAAGTTATTCATAAACATGTTGGCACAATTCAAAATCTCCTTCTAGGCCTTAAGCACATTGACATTTTCATGATTTTTCAAAGTCTTGGTAAAATCCAAGTGCTTTTTGAAGGTTCTCCAGCGGAGAACCTGAATAATTTCTCCCTCTCCTGTAAAGTAAAACAGTCTAATGCCCATCAACCCCATTTAATGCTTGCCAAATGGGATTAAAACCACACTTCCTTAAGAAGATAGGAGTGTTTATCATTACATTTGTTTTCACCTCTGGAGACCTGGATCACAAAATATGAAAAAAGAGATCCGTTAAAATATACTGTAAGCAAGAGTAAATAATTCCCAGGAGTACTAAAATTATTCTACTTAACACTTACTGCACTGACCTATGTCAGAGATGTCAGTGTTTCTTAGCGCTTTGGTTTTCCTTGAAGTGAAGGGAAGTTTTCCCCACCATCAAACACATTTAATTCCCAACATGAATGTAGAGAATGAAGTCAGAAGTAATAACTTCAGAAATACTTTGTAAGACAAAACTTCAAACATAAAACTGGGGTGTGCTACATTCTTTACATATTGTATGGTGTTTTTAAAAGAAAAACAAAGATTAACAAATGTCCAACGACGCTTACGGTAATTCTAATAGTAATACAATTATGTTAACATAAAGGTATGAAGTAGAACCATGCTCCTAAGGTGACATAGGGAGTGATCAAGCCGAAAATAAAAGTTTCTGAATTGATTATTAATTAGTTTAGGTTTAATCATCAAGTACTAGGGCTCTTGCCATAATCCTGCAGAAATTTACCCATGTGAGCATTCCCACTGAGTTAATCCCATTAGTTCAGGGGGGGATAGCTCAGTGGTTTGAGCACTGGCCTGCTAAACCCAGGGTTGTGAGTTCAATCCTTCAGGGGGCCATTTAGGGAACTGGGGTAAAAATCTGTCTGGGGATTGGTCCTGCTTTGAGCAGGGGGTTGGACTAAATGACCTCCTGAGGTTCCTTCCAACCCTAATATTCTATGATTCTACTAGCAAACAAGCATGCAGTCCCTTCTCTCTGAACCCGCAAGAAACTAAAAGAGGAAAAAAAACCCTGAGATGAAGATTAGTTTGTCAAAATTACATTTACTTGGATTTATACAATGAAAACAGTCACTTATCCAAGGCTTTTGGTGCCCCTTACACAAGTTACAAGTAGTTTACCCTGGACAGCCAGCAGGGCTCAATCCCCAATAAGGGTACGTCTACACTACGGGATTAGTCCGAATTTACGGACTACTCCTTATTACTCCTTATTACAACCAGGAATGTTCACAAGCGAAAACCTCATGTGACAGATATTGGAATCCCATGCAGTATCTTTGGGGATCATAATCTATTAAGTTAATGCATCACTGTGGGCCAGGAACTATGTGTAATTCCAGGGGATAAAGTTACTACAACTGCTTCAGGAACAAAATTGGTGGGGGCATGATTAAGCTGAATCTTCTAGGTGGTAAACACCTCCAGAGAGGTACCACCCTCCTGGGGAGACTTGCATATATTGATTCAAACTGGGTTTTCCACAGGCCAACAGACAAAGAATGGGCTTTTGGCACAAAAATGCTGCCTTTAAATTGACTCAGGGCCTTCTTTCTCACCCAGCAAATGGACAGGACCTCCTGTCTGAAGGGGACCCTCTCCCCACGGAAGGGTTGTGAAGACTTTGGCGTAGTAGGGCCCCACAGGACTGATGGGTGACCTCTGGTGAGCTTTTAGCATGCATATAGGAATTTTTATCATTTTTATAATGTTTTTGGCCTTAACAATAAAGATGCTTGTTTAGAAAGAGCTGTGTAGTAACTTGTAAGTGATGGCATACTTTCTCTCCAGGGCTATGAACAGTGTAACAGGCAGTCTGGTTTGCTGGGGATATCACAGTGTAAGGCAGGAAGCTGTGCAGCCTTAAAGGGAGTGGGACAAGGGTTTCTGCCCAGAGACCGGGAACACCTCGAGTGGATCACAGAGGAGGGAATACACCTGCAGTTACCTGGAAACTGACACTCACCACAATCAAGCTAATTAAATTTCATGTATTTGTACCAATCCCTCGGTATACTGTCTGTTTTCAACGGCAGGAAGTTCTTGCTGGTCTGGTTACGGATATGAGTAATGCTGTAATGTCTAGAGGCTCTGGAAGGCACACAATCTAAATCTGCAGGAAAGCCGCAGGGTTGGAGAGAAGAGGAACCGCATCCTGCTTTTACATATAGGGAGTTGAGGCCCAGGCACACTAAGTACCTTGCCCAAGCTCACAAAATCTGTGGCCAGAAGTTGAACCCAATTCTCTCAAGTCCCACGCCAGTGCCATAACCACAAGACCAACTTCCCTCTGACTGTAGCAACAACATTGCACTGAGACACACCCTCACAACTAACCCTACCACTTGGTCAACCACCAAAAACATTCAATTAATATTGTAGCCCAATTCTATTTTTAATTATGGCTCATGGACCAGAGTATAATAAACACAGGACAACAAACTAACCTCAATCCACCGCCACAACACATCTTCCATGGGTATAAATGGAAGTCGCATGCAAACATCAGGGGAAGGGATAGCTCAGTGGTTTGAGCATTGGCCTGCTAAACCCAGGGTTGTGAGTTCAATCCTTGAGGGGGCCATTTAGGGATTTGGGACAAAAATCTGTCTGGGGATTGGTCCTGCTTTGAGCAGGGGGCTGGACTAGATGACCTTCTGACTAGATGACCAACCCTGATAGTCTATGAAAGATCAGGGATAGGAGATTATTCTTATGTAGCCACTAAACTTTTGATTTCTACTAAAGTCTGCACTTAGTTTCACTCCTTCTTCACTCTCCTACTTTCCTACCTTCAGAGAATTCCCAGTTCCAGGGAGTAGACACCCCCCCTCCTGCTTTGCTTCTTCTCCTAATGCTTTCTTGCTTTATTCAGTGGTCTAAAAAAGGAAGCGAGCGGCTCCGCTGGACACCTCCCCCAGATTTCCATTGTCCCCGGTCCATCACTGTGCTTGAGAGCAGGACCACCATACTAGTAAGAGACAGGATATACAACCAATCATCCCCAAAAGAGCTGACGATACGGGCTGTCAAATGCACAAACTGAAAAGGGAGGGTTTTTGCTAACTTTTCAGTTACAGGGGAGTCGCATCTTACGCGGGGGTTAGGTTCTGAAGTCAGCGCGTAAGGCGAAAATTGCGCATAGTCAAACGCTCATTGAGTGTAATGACGGGCAGAATCGCCCGCACTACAGGTACAGTATTTAAATTGTTATTTTTCTCCTTTTTGTTTTTGTTTTGCCAAGCGCGTATAGTTAAAATCGTGTAAGTTAAATGCGCCTATGATGTGACTCCACTGTACAAGCAACTCCTAAGATTACTGTAATAGTAGTAGGTATAAAAGTTGAGACAGACGTCATTTTTCAAGTTGATTGTATCACTTTAAAACTGTCTGTGCTGAAATCCCTGAAGAGTGGCTGGACAATGCTTTTCTTTCCTTCAGTTACTGCACACCTGTGCATACACAACAGCATTTACACCTTAACCAAGGAGATCTGCGATTGTCCAATGGCCAACACCAGAAACTGATCCTGGGACCTCCAGAGCTAAAACCAGAGGTGGGCAAACTACGGCCCGCAGGCCACATCCAGCCCGCGGGACCCTCTTGCCCGGCCCCCGAGCTCCTGGCCCAGGAGGCTATCCCCAGCCCCTCTCCTGCTGTTTCCCCTCCCCCGCAGCCTCAGCTCTCTGCGCCGCCAGCACAATGCTCTGGGCGATGGGGCTGCAAGCTCTTGCCCAGCAGCACAGCTGCAGAGCTGGGCTGACCCGGTGCTCTGTGCTGCACGGTGGTGTGGCTGGCTCCAGCCGGCCGGCGCGGCTGCCTGTCCTGGTGCTCTGGGCAGCGCGGCTGTAGCGCCACCAGCGCTCCAGGGGGCAGGGGAGTTCGGGGTGGTGGTCAGGGGCGGAGGTGTGGATAGGGGTTGGGGCAGTCAGAGGGCAGGGAACAGGGGGGTTGAATGGGGGCAGGTACCCCAGGGGGCAGTCAGAAAGGAGGGGGGGTTGGATGGGGCGGTGGGGGGCAGTTAGGGGCAGAGGGTCCGGGGGAAGTCAGGGAGAAGGGGATGGTTGGATGGGGCAGAGGTCCCGGGGGTGGGGGGGCCGTCAGGAATAAGAGGAGGGGTTGGATGGGGCAGCGGGGGGCAGTCAGGGGACAGGGAGCGGGGGGGTGGATGGGGCAGGAGTCCCGGGGGGGGGGGGCCGTCGGGGGCGAGAAGGGGGGGCGGGGCGGGCCACGCCTGGCTGTTTGGGGAGGCACAGCCTCCCCTAACTGGCCCTCCATACAATTTTGGAAACCCGATGTGGCCCTCAGGCCAAAAAGTTTGCCCGCCCCGGCTAAAACCAAGAGTATCTAAAGTCTGAGCTAGAGAGAGCCAGACTCTAAAGCAGAGAGCTTCAACAGACCCGTATCTTAGGTAGTTTGGGCGCAGAAGGGCAAATGTAATGCACAATGACCAGTGCGTTACAACTGCATCCTAGCAGAACAATGGGGAAAATGCAGAATGAAAACAAAACAGTGAAACACTCCCGTATTTTAGGGGTGCGTTTATTAATTACAAAAATATTCTAGGAATAAGATTTCCCCCCCCGTGGCTGAACTTTTTCACTGCAGGCGGTCATTGCACTGAAGTAATTATCTATACTTTTGGACACTTGTTTTCACAATATGACATTTGTGCCATCTCATTAATTAGCCAAACATTTTAAGACTTGAGCAAAAAAAACCAGCCACAGTAAATATAATTTTGCTTCTATTTATTATGGAGCAGCATAGTTTCCATTGAAAGCTACTAATTTTGGTCCTTTATCTAACGTCCATACCTGCTTCAAAGACTGGTAGGCTAGCGCTGGTGAGAAGTAGGGTTTTTCTTCTAAATGCAAGATTAACATACTTATACTCTAAAACAGTGTTTACATCTCTTTCTGCCCCTTTTTTTGGAGGGGGGGGGGGAGAATAGGACAACAGGAAAAAGTAAAAAAAAGAACCTACTTGAATGGAGGCCCAAATTGGCTTGTTAGAGGCCAGATGAGCCCGTATTACTTAAATGTCACTTTTTTGGCTAGCATCAGATCTTTCACTTTGTAACTAACCTTCTGAGCAGCTAATTCCTAACCTGTACCTGGTCCTCAATGCTGCACGTTATCACTCACAGTGCAAGAGAACAGGTTAACCCATCATGTTTGGCTAGCAAATTAAAATAACTGATTTGTAGGACATGCTTGTGGGAACTTAAAATTAATTTCAACTACATGGAAAGAGCTAATAAAACAGGTAACTAGTTAAGTGGCAAGTTTAATTGTTCTTTCGCATTTATTTGACAAACATTTTAAATTTACTAGAAAAAACAAAACAGACAAGTCTATTCTGCAGGTTTCTCTCTTCGTGGGGAAAACAGGATTAGCCGTTTAAGCAAAACAACACAAAAGAAAACCTATTTCCAGCAACAAGATAAATTATCAGTAGCAAGAGTAGGATGCCCGCCCTAAGGCTACACAGCTAGATGTTGATACAAACAAAAAAAAAAACAGCAAATAAGCCAGGAAGAGGGTATGTGTCCCTTTAAACTTCAGTGTATTAAATGGCCAAAAAAAGATCACTTTAGTATGGAAAAATTAGGACAAAATTACATACTGAAAAAAGTCTTCCAATTATTTCTGAACATAAGTACAATAAAACAGAGCTTTAACAAGTTCAAATCACAAGGACAAGATCCACAGATGTTGGCTATCTCTGAGTGCAAGTGCCAGTCAGTCACAAGCTAGCTGCATTACTGGCAAGCAAGACAAGACTAAGCCTTGCCCTTTTCTCTCCCCTACTGCTGAAATGAAAGGCAAAATATAGATGCACATTATTAGCAGCACTAAGACAGGAGCAGGGAAAAGATTGTGTACATTTAAAAAACTTGTAAATATATTCTCCCTGAAGCAACATCCACTCAGACTCATGCACAGACTATCTTTATATATAGAAGCAGATCGGATATTTTTGGAGTAGCGTTTGCTGGGTCCAAGTGTAAATGCTTGTTTTTTGTCAGGTCTTCATTTCTGCCATAGCAAAACTGCCTACTAAATGAAACAAGCACGCCAAAACACAGATAAATGAAGTCCCAGAATCTTCAAGTACCCTTGGATGCAGCTGACAAACCAAACAGAAGGGTGTAGTACTGCTAGCATATGGCTGGATATGAAATTCCTGTGTCCTGATCTTACTGGGATGCTTAGGCATTCTTCAGAGCTTCTATAGATATTAAAAATCCCTTTATGAAAGTCATTAGCGTGGATGCCAGACATTCAAGATTCGGAATTAGGGAGCCTCTTAAATGAGAACTGCTTCAGTCTCTCTCCACTTCTTCAGAAAGTTGGAATAAATATAATCTAGATAACTATTCTTGTTCAAGTGGATTTTCTATGGATCTTATCCATAAAAAATGCAAATACTACAGTTTGCATTGCTGTTTCTCTGGCTTTCATAAGATGGATGCTAGATACAGAATATTCAGGGACATCTTTTGGCTCTACTGTATCCAAATTCTATCATCGCCAGAACCTGTTTGAGGATTTTTTCCTCTTCTAGTCCTCCAAGAGTAACTTCAGCTGTTCCCCTAGCTAATGTTCATATTGCAAAAAAAAAATAAAAACATTAATAGGCACATTGTGGTTTTGTCAACAACAGAAGTATTGCATCTTTTCTGGCCTCATCTTCACTTACTTTTTTATTCTAGTAATTCTGTTGAAACTAGATTATTAATGAAGTAAATAAAGGAAACACTTATTTCTGCAGCTTTTGCTGAGAGCGGGGAATGCTTATTATTTTGTGCAGCCACTGTTACTGCTATTATGAAATATTTAAAATTTAGATACCTCTTTAAGTTAAATCACAAGTACAAACACAAAAAAAGACTGCTTATCAGACCTTAACTCAAACAGATATTCACCAGCTAAAAGAAGGAGAATAAAATAATTAATAGTATGCTTCAAATGATATTCGCAGAGACCAGTTCTTAAATGAATATTCACCTCCCAGGAACGGCACCTGAATTTGAACATTATGTCTGATATCATGGATCTAGCAACAAATTTCAGAGTCTGTGGATACATCTGTAACAAAGGATTAGTGAAGAAAGCCTGGCTAGTTTTTCTTTATACTATCCATCTATTGTCCCATTCTCAGAGAATGCTGCCAGAAATATTCTGACCCTGCGGCAATGTTTCTCCTAAGTGAGCAGAATGTAAGGGTAGGTCTAAATTACCTCAGTATCTCCTTTTCTCTAGCATGAAGAGACTATTAAACAGAGAGAATCAATCATAAGTTAAACATTAAAGAGAACTTCAGAAGTGTAGTGCATTAAAGGTCACTTCCTTCTATCTCCTTTCAAGTCTGTTGAGACAGTTACACCACCTAGCCCCTAAGGAACCTGTTGGCAGACTCTATTCTTATTTTGCTCTTTTGAAGTGGTACTCAAGTTGTATAGAAGCATGGGGCCCAACAATGTAGAGCTGTAGCTATACTGTATCACCTTGCAACCCTCCTGTGACTTAAAGTAAAGCAGAAGTTTATCTACCATTTTAGAAGCTTAATATACCTGAATGTAGTCTGACTTAAGCAACAGGTAGAAATACTCTCAATATACATTCAATTTTTAAAAGCTTCTTAGAAATGGACTGGATTTATCCACAGTGACAAGCTACCATCTACATTCTCCTAAAGAAACAGATGCCTTAGTGATCATGACAGAGTTCAGAGCAGCTCCACATTTTAGGGAAGAAGTCAGTTTGTGTGAAAATGAGTTGATATGTACACGACAGAGAAGAAAAAAGCAACCCTTCATGTAACATTTATCCTGATGTACAATTCATGTATAGAATGTCTGGTAGTGAACAATGTAGTTAAGGTTACAGTAAGGCAATTTAAAAACAAATTTCGGAGTAAAATCAGTTCACCTACTTTCAAGTTACACAGGGGTGAAAACAAAAGACTTTATATCAGGGGTGGGCAAACTACGGCCCACGGGCCGCATCCGGCCCATCAGACCTTTGAATCTGGCCCTCAAGCTCTCACCAGGGAGCGGGGTCGGAGGCTTGCCCTGCTCTGCGCATACTGTGGCTCCGCACGGTTCCTGGAAGCAGCCGCATGTCCCCCCTCTGACTCCTACACGTAGGGGCAGCCACAGGGCTCCGCACGCTGCCTCCACCTCAAGCGCCGGCTCTGCAGCTCCCATTGGCCGGGAACCGTGGCCAATGGAAGCTGCAGGGGCAGCTCCTGTGGACTGGACAGTGCACAAAGCCGTCTGGCTCGCACCACACCTCCGCATAGGAGTCGGAGGGGAGACATGCTGCTGCTTCCGGGAGCTGCTTGAGGTAAATTTTGCCCGGAGCCTGCACCCCTGACCTCCTCCCGTGCCCCAACCTGCTCCCCTAGCCCTGCTCTCCCTCCTGCCCTCCAAACCCCTCAGTCCCAGCCCGGAGCACCCTCCTGCACCCCCAACCCCTCATCCCTGGCCCCACCCCAGAGCCCTCGCCCCCCCCCATGCCCCAGCTCTGATCCCCCTTCCACCCTCCAAACCCCTCAGTTCAAGCCCAGAGCACCCTCCTGCACCCCCAACCCCTCATCCTTGGCCCCACCCCAGAGCCCACATCCCCACCCAGAGCCCTCACCCCCTCCCGCACTCCAACCCCAAGTTTGTGAGCATTCATGGCCTGCCATACAATTTCTATTCCCATATGTGGCCCTCAGGCCAAAAAGTTTGCACACTCCTGCTTTATATAGTAAAAAAAATATTATGACACCTTTGTTCATGCATAGCTCAAGTGCCCAAATTTCTAAACTTGAAACTTTTCAGGTATAATCCCCAGTTTTGCACACACCCAGCAGAAACTTTTGTTAACATTCTCCGCAATGCTATTATCTGCACGACTAAAATAATATTGCAGCTATTATCTATACAGAAAAGTCTTTCAACATAGAAACAGTTTAAGTACTCGAAAACTGTTCAAATGCTTCGGAAACAGTTTAGGCAGCTCTTGTAAGGTGTATGTATTACAAGGCCTACTCTTGCACAATGACTGAAGTACAGTTTAAGACTTATAATAATGGGTTCTCAGTGCTGAGGGAGAGTGGGGGGATGCTCCACTACCTGGGACCTGTGGATGGGCCTGCTTACTCTCAGCAACCTAGGCAGATGTCCCTAGCACTAGTGTATGAACGGAACATTCAACCTGCAAGAAAGCGATGCAGGGGGACTGCAGAACCCCTTTCATGGGGAAATCAAGCCCAGGAAACAAACATAATCTAGTCAAAGGAGGAGAGATGCCTTTATCTTCCCTCCCTCCCCCTTTTAGAAATAGGTGCTCTGCCAGAGAATGATCTGCAAGTCTGTCTTGTAGCTGACAAGGTAGAATATAACCATTGAGGTCTCCAGGTTTGGTATCTCCTCCCCTCCTGGGTCTGGTTCTGCCTGATGAGCCACGAACAGGCTGAAGACCTTCCTGTAACAATCAGAGGACCTTCCTGAACAGAAGAATGTTAAAGTACCTATATTTTACACCCAAGACAGGAAGTTAGCGAGTTCAGTTCAGTTTCTCGTGGTAACCTTAAATGGCCATGCTGCATATATGTAGTAAATTTAATACATTTGTTATCCTTTCTAGTGGACCAATACCGAAAATTCAGAAGCTTTTACATGCATCTACAATTTAACAGAGATCTGACAAACCTTAAGGGTGTTGACAACACAGTATGAACTGCACTACATGTTACTACAGAGCTCTAAAACAACCACCTAGGAGTATGCCACGTGCTCTTAGAGGCATAGCATCCCTGTTTCTTTTTAAATATGTACCTTAGCAATTGTCCTCACATGTATGCAGCAAAATAGCACACACACCATGACAGAGATCTTGACCTTTCTTCCAATTGCTAAGCATTTAACATAACCTTAGTTTCTTGGTCCTTTTTTTCTTTTGTGTATTTTTATATATACAAAGAAGTCAGATCATAGTCATTTAGTAACTTTTTGGCCACCACCTTCATCACAAAATGAAATGAGAATGTTAATCTCTCTCTTGTGGTTTGCTGTAATATCATATTCCCTTCAGCACAGGAACTCAAACAACTGTTTCTCCTATTTCAAGAAGCTACTAAATATTTAAACAGTTTTACAGGCAGTGTAATATTTTCATAAACTGTATTCCCTATCAATGTCTCCCTTACTTCCAGGCCCATCTATAGCGTTTGTGATTTTACCAGACACTCAGTAAGGAGACTAGACACACTAGCTATAGACAAATATGAAAGGGTTTTCCTTGGAGGGAAAAGGAGGGAAAGGGGGGAAGAAATACCCAGGTAAGAAATCACCAACAACCATCTCCCCACTGCTCAGAAAGAGGAAGGGATCCTTACAAAGGTGCTGTCACAGTGCTTCCATGGTTTGCAACAGCCTTCAGTTCAGAGGGGTCTGATAAATTTGAAACCCAACCTGCAATCCCTCTCTTTTTCTGACAGAAAGGAGGCCCACCATTCTGTGTCCTCCTACTTCCACCTCAGAGCCTTCTGGCTGCTGTGAGGAAGGGGTTTCTGCCCCTCTAACCTTCCCTCTGCCTACATTTTTGGTTCCTCTCCAGTGAATAGCTCCAGGTCTTGGCTCTGCTACCACTCAATTTTCCAAAAGAAACAGCAGAGTGAAACTGACTCAATTCTCACCACTTCTACAGCTGCCCACTAGGCTCTGAATAACAGCAGTAAAAGCTGACAAGACTCTGGTCAGTTTTCACTCTACTGAAACTTAGCAAAGCTATAAGCAGTAGCGGAGAGACATTGGAGCTAGCTGTCTGCATAAAATCATATTAAGATCTGTTCATGTTTGGAAGATTTTGCACCTCCTACTAGGATGGTAGTTTTCCTGACTACAACCAGCTGTACAGGAGTCCATGCTAGTCCAAGACACGTCTAGCCCACAAATGCCACATCACTCCCCCAAAGAGAATAGGAGAGAATTTCCTATCAAAATCATCTCACTTGGACCAACATCAACTTCATGTAAATTTAGATGAGATCCTCCCCCTGGAGGATTCTGGGATTTAGAATCTCCTAGATTTAGGAGGAGATTTAGCATCACTATACTCTTCTCTGGGAAACGCTTCCAGATGACAATTTAGTGTCTTCAGAAGAAAATTTTCACTTTCTTCATACATATCCCAATGGAGACCCAGCTGGGAAAACACTAAGACTACCCAAAAAAAATCTGTTCCTCTTTAACTCAAGTTTCGGCCTTTGCTTTCAACAATTTTGGTAATTTTGGTAATTTTGGTAATTTTCTATGATTCCTAAGCATACATAGTAACAGTTTCTCTCTGTGTTTTACATTGCATTGTTATGCACTGAGTGTAAAGGGAAAGAGACAGGAGGTGGCTGTGTCACATAACTCTCTGGCTTGACATGAATGGGTTGTTCTAGCCAGTCCATATCAATGGAGGATCCAGAAAGACAATAGGAACCCCATTGTTCAGGTCATTTACAAATAGCAACCAACAGCCAAGAAGAAGGAGACTTTCCCTGCCTCTCTGCAGGGAAGCAGAGCAAAGGCCCCAAGCTGGAGAACAAGGTGAGAGGCTTCAGATACCTGTGTTAGGAGGTGGCCTTTGGAGAGACCCAGAGATCTCACCTGGGACGGACAGAGACAGAGGGAGACCAAGCCAAATATGGACTCTACAGCAGCTTGGCTGGGTAGAGCTCTGATGGTGGCCAGCCTGAACTCTGCCGTCACCTTTGTTTTTCTGTGCTAACCTAAGGACTTCCTGATGCTGTGTCCCACTTGACTAATAAATCCTTCTCTGTTTTGAAAAGACTACCTGGCGCCACTGCAAATACTTGCTAAGATTCACTGATCCCTGAAGCAGGCAAAAAGTCTCTGAACAGGGGGTCTCTCTCTATTGGAGCTCGCTCACAGTATTCAACAGGAGTGCTGGAGCCCGGAGGCTCGGTCCTGGAGGCACCATGGCTTACCCGTAAGGCAGAGTGGGGCTTCTTCAGGGCTATTTAAAAGCTGGGGTGTAGCAGCGACCTGTGTATCCATGAGAAAAACTAGCATACCTCAGCCAGGATCTATATTGGCAAGGGAAAACCAAAGAGCAGGCTGCTGAGAGGTGATTTGCCACCATGGAGGAAGGGGAGAACATCAGCTACACAGGCCTGGCTGTCTCTCCCAGCTCCTTTGTCGGAAAAGCATAGGCAGGACTAGATCTCTGCTCCTCCCACACATCTCAGCCACCAGAACTCCCTCTAGAGGGAATGGGGAGGGAGAAAGAAGGTAAGTTGTGTAAAGAGAAGGAAAATGGCACTTGAATTCAAGATGATTCTTGGTTCTCTCCGTGTTCCAGAGGAGGCGGTGTGCCACCATGTACAAGGAAGCTGCTGCGTACCTCATCAAGTGGGGGTCACTGGGGAGAAGATCCACCTGCAGGACATAAAGCCTGTGCCATCAGGTGCAGCTTTTCCACTGCCTAAAGTAAAGACAGGGACACCTAAGGACCAGCAATGGACAAGCATATACAGGACTTGTGTCCTCAACACTGAGTTTTTTCCTGTCTCCTTCTGCTGGACGGGAGGTATAAACTCAATGACTGGGCTATCTTAGGAAGGTCCGCATGTTCTCTCTCTCTCTTTCACGCACACACACCCTCCCCACATATTCAAACACTAAGACTGAATTTAAAAACTATCTGCCTTGATGTAATTTCCATTGATACTCTGCAATGCAGGCATTACGCCCGTTATTTCTATCATGGAGAAAATAAGACAACTCCAGGAGTCTAAAAAAATTTCTATCGGGCCAATATACAGTCACCATTACCACAATAGTAAACAAAGAAAAGTAGACGGGAGAAAGTCACCTCTGCGTAGCTAAATCCAGAATTTTAGAGTGGGTTTGTGTTCACCTGCTCAAGGTGACTATCATGAACTTCTCTGGTCAGTGCTGATGTGGAAAGGGCAAGTTAGTTTTCAACATAAACAGCAATAAAATGCATATCCTGTTCATGTTTCATGGCAGAGAGCACTTAAAGTGAACATGTAGGACACAGATGAACCTTTTCTCCCTAATCTAAATGAAAATTCTGTTTGTTTGTGTGTTAAAGTAACATGCTTCACATCCTGCCAAACTTTGTGGAGCTACTCATTAGAAATCTGCAACACCACCTTAGTTTCCTATCTGGTAAAGTGACTAGTTAGGAAACAAACAGCAAGACTGCTTTAAAATGACACAGCTAGCTTCCTTTCTAATAACAAGCTAAACAAATCCAGTATTCTATACTATATAGAATATATATATAGTTTATAATGCTGCCTCTGTTTGGTGTGGAGCCAAGAGCAGATTGTCAAACCCCTATAATGTAAAAAGCAGCAAAATGTACAGCTAGGTGCAACAATATTCAGCACCACATCCTCTGGGGCTCCCCAACCCTCCCCCTTACTCTAGGGGTGTTTGTCTTGACATATGGTGCAAACCTAAGTGTAGTGAAATTCTATCACCAGGAAATCATGGAACACCAGGGTAACTGGGAATCTGCAGCTGACAGTAACTCTTATGGTGGTGGAATTCCAAAGGGCTTCATGTTATCACTCCAACAAAGCTCACAAAAAGTATACTATAGAAACCAATCCTGAAGAAAAGTTGCAAAAACCCAAGGGGATCTATTCTCTTAGCTTTTGGGCCAACCTGCAATTACATTTAGTGGAAATGCATAATTTTTCCACTGTATCACACCATGTTTTCCCCCCTGCCTTTAAATGAATGGCAATAACAATCAATTCTTTTGTAAACCATCCCTGGTACTACACAGGAAAGCCAGCTTGCTTTTTATTTCTCCCCCTTCCCTTTTCTTGTTTCCTCCATCACTTCCTCCAATCAGCATTTTTACAAGAAAGATTAAAGTGTTTACTGCATGGAAATGCCAGATACCATTTGAAATACTTACTTTTTCAGTTTTTATACTTAGTTTTACTAAGTCCTTACATGCAGATTTTTATTTTTTATTTGTATAGTAAGTAAAGCAGAAGTGAGTTTCTTCCGTTATCCTGATAGTCTGCATGATCTCTCTTAAATGAGAGATATAAGAGTTTGCCGTGTTTATTCTCTTCCACAGGGACAATAGCTACAACAATGAAGAACGTAGTACATGCAAGTTTTTTTTCTTAATTGAAAATTAGTAAGTAAGTTCCTAGAAGGTTATAAATATAGAGAGAGGTATAAGTCGTCAAAGGCAAAATTCTAGTTTCATCATCTAAATGCATAGGAGCCTGAATGGTTGTGACTTCTTGATCAGGAAGAAATGGTGTTCCACCAATCAGACTGTAAATTAACTAACCCCATGAGGAAGAGTCACTGTAAAATAAGACTCCTGTTAACATAAGGATTCAAAAATATCCTGAATTGTCCAATGAAATAGCTAGTTTGGAGACCCCACCCTTCCCAAAAAGAGGGCATTCCTAGTGGCCTTAGATGAGATATAACAAGGACATCAGAGTGGCCTAAAAGAATTGGACCTGCAGTCATGAAGCACTTACAGAAGGAAGTCAGGAGCAACTGAGGGGCAGCTGGAGTAATCATCTGACCAACGGCAACCACCACCAGGAAAAATTATTCTCTTGGGCCATGGGGGCAGAATAAGAGCGACAGTCCATAGTCCTAATGTAAGACAGCACATTTGTGATTCCCAATTGACGATGGCAGTACCTGAATAGAAAGCTCTTCTCTTTGGGAAGATCCTGAGTGAAGAAGGAAGCCCTGTTTCCAAGTAAACCACAGGCCTACAGTAGAGGGAAGGTTTTTATTGACAGACCTGCCACTATATCAGAGTTCAGTAGGATAAAGTATTCTAACCTAAAAAAGAGAGAGTCACTGATCAAGTTATCTTGAGTGACTGCCTTGGCATATCTGACGAGACCACTAACGGGCTGAGTCCCCAGGGGTTGAAATAGAAATCCATATTCCGTGAGCAAGAATTTTTCAGAATAATTCACACACACCGTGATAGCAATTCTAAAAAAAAAAATAATGTTCTAAACCTTACAGAAAGAGAGAAGTGTTTAAAGTCCATCTAATGATCAAGTCAAATAATCAGTGACCTTTCATCCCCCAAAGAAAATTTGCACTTGGGGGAAAGGGGAGAAAGGAGATTATTCCCCAGGCTGTACCGCTGTCTTTACTCTTGATGTCGTACAGCGCCAAATCTAATAAAACAAGTGAAGCCCGGCAGCACTACAGCTCTCACTCATTCTATTACAGAAAGATAATGCCCAGCTTCCTCTCTCTCAGATCTGTTCTTTGCAGCAATGATTAACTACGTGGAATGAAGCCACCAAAAAAAACCTTATTTCACACAGCTTAAAAGTTCCAAAGCTTACCCAAAGAGATCCAGCTGTCGGTAAATAAATTTAGATTAGTCAAAGCTTGATACTAAAATGAATTGTGTTTTGCAATCATTGGCACAATAACCAGGCATTTCTTGTTAGACAAAGTGACATTACAGAACAGTCTTAACAGGTCACACTACCCCACAGCAATGTTTAAACCACCCAGAGCTCGGGGTGTTTGCGGGGAGGGGACGGGCAGAAACGGAAGGTGGAAGATGAGAAATAGAAAGAACAGTGGTAGAAGTGACAAATCCCTCCCAAGGGATATATTTAAAAGGAGGAAATCTTTGCTATTTTATCAGGGAAGTCAACAATGCTCACCTGGTCTAGCTTGAAATCTTACTTTATATCCAGAAACTTAGATACATGCAACTCAGCCTCTCTCATGTATTCATCGCCCTGCATATCTGTATTAATTCAAGGCTATAACTCTATAGAACACCAGGTTTCCAAACCTATTTAATTGTCTTTTCACAAAACTGATTTGACAGCTATCAGCATGCATTCTTATAGTCCTAACTAACTTGCAATATGACACTGAGAAAACTGAAATACATTATACCCAAGGCAGTTAAAGTAACAATCTTGGCCAGAAGTGGGAACCATGAGTCTGAAATATGCAAGAGAGCTTTTTTAAAAATCCCATTTACATCATCATCATAAGCGCCCATAAAATAATTTAAATTCAACCATGAAGACCAGTAGGCAACTTACCTCAAGAGTACACAACAGTGCTGATCCAGTAAATACAACATCAGAAAGCTACTATGTAATTATAACAAGTATTCTGGTCTCCAAATCAAATGGAATTCAGTACCAGGCTAATACTGGTAACACTACTCTTAGCCTAACAGAACAAAGTAGATCAACAAACATGAGTAAGCTTTGAACTATACAGCAGCTGGAGAGGGGCATAAGCAGAAACTTATTTCTATATTTTTTGTCAAACTAAGTTTGGTTTAATAGACTGCCTCCTCTAATTGTCATTTGGAGGACTTGGTTTTTAAAAAAATATGTTTCATTTGCTAGTCAGAAGATACATTTAGCTTGATATTCCTTTAACAGGTCAGTTTTCTTTTTTTTATTATTTTACATTGTGAGGCACTGGATGTTAGTTAAATAGTTTACTTCATGTCTTCATTTTGAAAAGCTTCATTGTACATTTTTTCGGTATGGGTCACTGTCATTTGCTGTTGATGTAAAGTTACATAAACCAACCACCACTGAGAGCAGTGGCACTGACTCAAAGTTATTTCTATTGTGGTAGCACTCCACGTATGCGCTGCGTTAGATGCTGTATAAACACATAGAAAGAATTTGTCCCAAAGAATTTGTAATCCAGGGCCCCAATCTTGCAATGCCTCACAAACACGTGGGCATGCACAGACACCGGGATCGAAGCACTGCAGAGTCAGAGCCTAAAACAGCAAACACCACACAAAGGGTGAAGGAGAGGGAGAAAAGTCAATGTACACTTTTGGTCGTTATGAGGTTTTGTTTTTAAACACACCTAGTTTTGTTTTCTAGCTAGATCAACAAATGCTAGTGAGCTATACCCAGTTACCCCTCAGCCTATCCATAATTAGTTGGCTTATAACTTGTATGTGTCATGGAAAAAGTAGATCTCAGTTTGGGAAGAGAGCAGTTCCATTTTTATAACTACAAAAGGACTAAACTTGACAGTGAGTATGAATTACTTCCCTGACTATCCCAAGCTGAGAAACTTTGTACACTGACCTATTCACCGCACAATGCTAAAAATATAGTCAGCTGCTCTTAATCCAAAACACATCTATGGAACAATATGGATTCCTTTGGTGGCCACAATACCACCTCTCAGTTCTTACATACATCTCTAAAGGCTGGGTAGTCTAGCAGATAAATGCTTTGGTATATGAAGCCTTCTCTTAGTCTAAGACATTTCAGGGAGGTCTTTGAGCTAAAGTTCCCTTACTCTAGTAACAGCCGTTAAATATTCAATGCTATCCTGAAGAGGTGCACTTATCTCCTCAACTGAAAGTCGATCAATTTATCTGATAATCCTAGCTTCTTTGGACTCTTCCACTCAAGAGCCGGGCAGACACAATGAGTAGGAAGACGGTGAAAGTACAGGCATGTAACTTTGTCCAGACACATAGTGAATGGTAAGGGCAGGGCCCGGTCACTTTGGAGAAAATATGCAAGCCAAGGGCCAGATCCAGAGGCTGAAAGTCCATCAGGACTCCATAGAGGTCAGCTGACAATCTGAAACCAGGTCTTCCTGGCACTTCTGACTATATTCCAGTACTTGAGACATTGTCTTGCCTTGTTTTCCCTTTGCCTTCCTTAAAGCTTTCCAAAACAAAAAGGGATTACAGGAAAGGCGTTCACAAGTGGAAATTTCTATTGGGTGGAGAATTCATCCTGTGCTAGCTCTCCCATTTCCAGAGCAGATTACAAAAATTGTACATTAGGACAAATACAAATGAAAACCAACATTTAGGCATATGAAATAACTAGGTAACAATTATTCCACAATCTCCTTTAACTGCCACACGTCCAGGTGGATTTCCCCACCCACCTTGCCAGGTTCCATTACCCCAGAATGTGATGAGCTGTGATTTGGGAGGAGCGGGGGAGGGGAATGTTTTTGACAATCTGAAGAGAATAGTTTATCAGAGGAGGACTTTGTTTTCCCTGTCTATTGCCAGTTAACAGATCACAGTTGTCACTTGCACATTTACTGTCTGTTCTCAGAAGGATGGAGTTTTGATAAGCCTCTTTTCACTTGTGTAAGAAGAGCTTGAGTTCAGTGCACACAGAGAAGGGGTCAACTAAAAAAGTGAACAAGCCTTTCTCTGAGACTCCAGGAACAGCTGGACTCTCAGGGCTTGTCTACATTACCCGCTGGATTGACGGGCAGCCATCGATCCAGCAGGGGTCAATTTACCGCATCTAGTCTAGACGCGATAAATCAACCGCTGAGCGCTCTCCTGTCGACTCCGGTACTCCACCGGAGCGAAAGACACAGGCGGAGTCGACAGGGGAGCATCAGCAGTCGACTCACCGCAGTGAAGACACCGGGGTGAGTAAATCTAAGTACGTCGACTTCAGCTATGTTATTCATGTACCTGAAGCTGCGTAACTTAGATCGATCCCCCCCCTAGTGTAGACCAGACCTCAGACTAGCCACAGTTCCTATCTTCAGTTCTCCTGAATAACTGCCCAGTGAGGACTGTGGAGGACAACTTCACATTCTCATATGAAGGTTTCAGTTCCACTCCAACTCAGAGACACAATAAAGCTGAAGAAGTGGGAAGGGAAAAGGATCTTCCCCAAGCTTGGAATCCCCTACCACAGAAGGACTTAAAAGGCTAGATGAATAACTAATTTGAGGAGACCGCCTGAGATAAACCACTTATTAATTTTAGGTGGGTGTGGTGCTGCATTTGGTTATCTAATAAGCTAAATAGACTGGTGCGATACAGAAGCCCCTTGGCAAAGGGTCCCTTATTCTTTGCAAACAACTCTCATCTCAGACCTGACAAACTCACTGTACCAAACACATGTCTTAAACAGTATTTATCCATAAAGGGTAACAGATAAGGTATCCACAGAAAGCTCATAATTATCAAGACTCAATCACTGTGAGATGTCTGTACAGGTAATATTTAAGAAATAATGTTGCTATGTTGAAAGTATGCTTTCTGGATTTGGAGTAAAAGTTAGTCATTAAGGAAGAATATGTCTTGGTAATGGCCTGTTCAAGCAGGAGGGAGTTGTCACTCTTCCTGGTTAGCCAGTGACATAACGCAAGGCTCAATTGTCTAGCCTTGTTCCATCCCAAGACTATCAATGGAAAACCACGAGAGACAACGGCAAACAATCAAAACCACTTGGAGGAAACATCTTGTGGAGTCGGGGTCTTTTCATGCAAGTTTGGATCCTGATTCCGGGAAAGCCAGCCAGCTCTGCAACAGACTGAACTTTGGGGAGAAACCTTGTTTATTAGATAGGAAAAGTAACTCTTAGTAATTGTAGACCCTAGTTCATGTTTTATGATTTTGTTTTGTATGTAATCATGTTTCCATCACTCTCTCGTTTCTAGTTGAATCTCTATTGCTTCTTAAATAAATCTTTTGTTTTATTACAAGCGCTGTGCTTTATACAGAAGCAGTGATTTACGGTAAAAACTAGTGAAGTGTGGTACACTGCTCCTTTGGGGGCAGAGGATCTGGGATTTCTGTGAGTAGCCAGTGTCATGGGCTGGACATCACAGGGGAATGCTTCAAAGGATCTGAAAACAAATTTTAAACCCCCTGGCCGTGAAATGGACCAAAATGGACTTTGAATCTGGTAGGGCCCTAGTCACGTTTAACAAGAGAAAGCTTAGTTTGTCTGGCCTTCCCACACCTCCCCAAATTCAGAGCGTGTGCACACAGTTTACAAACCTTTGAAGGAGAAAAGTTAAACAAGATACAATCAGGACATGTACACACACACACTGTCATTTTTACATTAAGGTATCTTTACTTAGATTACTTTAGTAACTGGCTTTTCTACTTGTGAAATTCACTAGACTAAACCAAATACATTAGACAGACCTTAAAACTGAAAATTCCACTCTACACTCCTCCCATGTTCCCTAGCTCCCCCCCCCCCCCCACCCCTGTTCCCTACCCCCCCCCCCCCCCCGATAAAAATTGTCTTTTTAAAAAATAAAAATAGCAGCAGCAGAGCTAAGACTAAAGCAGCAGTAGGCAGGAGTGGCAGAGAAAAGAACAGGAAAGGCTGAGCATTTCTGGTTTCATATCTGCCCAAACATCCCTTATCATCCTCAACAGGGTAGCAAAACAAAACGTCATTGTTTTCTTAAAGGTATTTTTTTTTTATTTTAGTCTATTTTAAAAAGATTCTAGTTGACAGCATCCATTTAAGTGCTGAGAAAACTCCCACTCCACCACTACAGTTCTCTGACTTCATATTGCTTATTTCTAAGGGTACAACACAGCAGACTTAATTTTCAGGCCTTCATTATTGCTACAATAGCAAATAAAAGGCTCAAATGCATTTTCCTCCTTTGGCAGGTCTCTTCAAAAAGTGATGCCCTTCCCCCCGCCCGCCCGCATAGTTTAGTCAACTCAACCAATGAAACTTGTTCCCTCTGAAGATCATTTAAAAATACTGTGCCTGATTTTCTTTTTGAAAAGTAAGAACTATCCACTCCCTTTCATGTACCTCCAATAGTATTTGTGAAAGGATTAATGGTCTTGTGATTAGTGCAAAAGGCTAGTAGTAAGGAGGTGAGTTTTTTTATTCATCTCTCTGCCACAGGTTTCCTGTGTGACCCTGACTATTAGAAAGTCAAGGTGGATGAGGTAGTATCTTTTATTGGTTCAATAAAACCAATAAAAGATATTATCTCACCCACCATGTCTCTCTAATATCCCAGGACCAACACGGCTACAACATCACTGCATCTGACCTCAAATACGTCACTTATGGCTAGACCAGGGGTCGGCAACCTTTCAGAAGTGGTGTGCCGAGTCTTCATTTATTCACTCTAATTTAAGGTTTCGCGTGCCGGTAATACACCTTAACGTTTTTAGAAGGTCTCCTTCTATAAGTCTATAATATATAACTAAACTATTGTTGTATGTAAAGTAAATAAGGTTTTTAACATGTTTAAGAAGCTTCATTTAAAATTAAATTAAAATGCAGAGCCCCCCGGACTGGTGGCCAGGACCCAGGCAGTGTGAGGGCCACTGAAAATCAGCTCGCGTGCCGCCTTCGGCACGCGTGCCATAGGTTGCCTACCCCTGGGCTAGACTGTGGCAAAGAATGTGTGGTGAAGACTCCCTCTGCAGGGGAAGTATGGCTGCTGTATAGTTCTCAACTCCTTTGTAGAGTGCTGTGTCAACTGTACTCCCTGATTGCAAAGACTTCTATTACTCACAACCCACGTACAAATGGGGGAGGGGGCATGTTTCTCCTTTGTGGGTTCATACAGGGCAGTGAACAATATTATTTGCTTCAGTTTCCCTATCTGTAAAATGGTGATAATCACAGGGGTGTGGCATGAAGGATTAATTCATAAGTCACTTTGGAGATTCTCACATCTGATGGAAGATGACCAAACTGTTGCACCTGTATACAAACCAGAAACTATTTTAAGGGTCAACACCTCTAGGGGTCCAGAAGGAATATTCTCCTACTTAAAACACTACTCAAGCACCACGTACACCATTATTCCCACATCACCACCACCCCATACTTTCCATTGGAGAGACTTGCACTGGCCATTGTAGGCAGGATAGCAAAAAAGATGGGACTGACAGTGTAATATAGCCGTTCCATGACCTTACTTAAAGTGAAGCCAGATATGGAATTTCTATAAAGGTGTTGTTCTCAACTTAGTTAAAATTGGCAGAGTCAGAAATAGCTATCAGGTCATAAACATGCCTGATCTTGCTTTAGACTGTGCCAGCATTCAAGGCACTTATACAACAATCTACTCTTCTCTTTCTACATACACTGCTACACCTCAGAGAGGGAGGAATCAGTATTTTCCTTATTTTGATTGGGGGGGGGGGGAGAAGAAGGGGAGAGAGAGAGAAGAGAGATTAAGAAATGAAATATACAGTTCCTAGGTTTTCCCCTTCCCTCTTCCTTCCTGATTTTCTGTGTCCTCATTAATCCATTGACATGACACTGCACGATGTACCAATGTTCTAAATTGGTGCCACTTGTGTATATAATACACCAAAAAAACAAAAACCCACAGACCAAATGTACATAGAGTTGATTTGAGCCTAATTTAAGCACTCACACCATACATCCTTTCTTAATTCCCTTCGGGATCCAAAGACTAAGTCCCATAGAGTTTTACAGCCATGTTCTGCAGATTCCTCAGTACGGAGGAAAAAATATAATTAGGAAACCTCTTAGACAAGAAAACAGTGAAATATCCAGCAGTAAACCATTTAGCCAAACACTAAGTTTATATTTAACTGCCACATTACATTTAAAAAAAGTTTAAAATTCAAAATGACCTTGACAAATTGGAAGAGTTGGGGGGAGCCCACCATTTGGCCAGCAACTCAGTCCCATGAGTGGCTGTGGCTAGGGTGACCAGACAGCAAGTATGAAAAATCGGGACAGGGAGTGGGGGGTAATAGGAGCCTATATAAGAAAAAGACCCAAAAATCGGGACTGTCCCTATAAAATCGGGACATCTGGTCACCTTAGCTGTGGCAGAGTCCGCACCCAGTTTCAAAGTGATGCTGAAAGCCTCTATTACACCCTCTTTGGCTTGGACTCTCTTAGAATTCCAGTCCCTGGGAATGTTTAAAGCAGAGCAATTGCCATTTTCTTTTATGCTTTTTCTCCTCACTGGGTGACTAACTGAGGAAGGATGATGATCCTGTGCCTTTCCAAAGGCAACCCTGTGCCAACATGAGGCTTTCCCTTGGTTGTAAAAGCAGCCAACGTCCCTTTCAATGGAATTTGGCAGAGCAGAGGAACAGGACAGGCATTTCTCACCCCTGGTCTTTTTACTGAGGGGTCTATCATTTTTGAGTCTGCCTGCCCCCTTAGGGAAGCTGCAGCAGCACCTCAGTGAAAAAAACAACTACCCCGTAATCAGAATTCGGAGCCAAATTAATCAGACACTGCTCAAAATTGGGCTGTAGGCAAAGAAAAGAAATTTTGAAGGGAGGAGGTAAGATTTCCCTGTCCTAAGGGAAGGTCTACCACCTCCTTTGCTAGTCTGGAGGGAGAGAGAACCATCTGGCTTTTCACTGGAAGGAAATCAGCCTTTTCCTAGGCTAGGTCCACACTACCCGCCCGGATCGGCAGGTAGAAATCGATGTAGTGGGGATCGATCTATCGCGTCTCGTCTGGACGCGATACATCGATCCCCGAACGCGCTCACATCGACTCCGTAACTCCAGCAGGGCGAGCGGAGTTAGCGGAGTCGATGGGGGAGCCGCGGACGTCGATCCCGCGCTGCGAGGACGCGAGGTAAGCGCCAGGTAATTCGAAATAGGATACTTCGACTTCAGCTACGCTATTCTCGTAGCTGAAGTCGCGTATCTTATTTCGATCCCCGCCCCTAGTGTGGACCAGCCCCTAGTGTTAACAAGTCTCCTCCGGCAAAGCTGCCAGAGTGACTGAAGGCCTACTGATAGAATCTGCGGGACTCCATCATAAAAATATTTAAGACAACAAACCAAAACACTCAGGACAAATTTATGGAAGAGCATTGTACAGCTGGTCCATAAATCAATAATAAGCCAAGTCAACAACTCAGATTGCATCATACTCTATTAACGAAACACTTCCTTAAGCTCAACTCTAAACAAGTCTATTACCGTGCTACTCATTACAAAAATGCGACAGGACTGCAGTAGTGCTGGGGCAGGGTTAAGTTTGTGATTATTGTTTCACCACAAATGGTTTGCTTGGGAGTGCAATCTTAACATTACATTTTTTATTTAAAAACAAAACACTACCGTATAAAGTTAACTAATAGCACAGATTTACCTGCAACCTAGATTTCATTAAGGTAAAGTTTTATATAAGGGATAACGTGATAAATAAACATCTACATGTTTCAACAACTAGCACCTTCAGGAACTCCCTTAGGATAGAGAGAAGGAAAATAAAGAAAGGGCCAGGACTATGATTTACCGGAGAGTTAGACGACGCCTGTGGAAGACAACAACAACTGGCCTTCTTCAAAACCCTGAATAAAAAGACCACCCCTTGTTTTACTGCTCCAGTGACAAACTCCAATTATGTGCTGCTTTTTGGCGTGTAAGATGACAAACTTGGATGAATGAGCAGTTCTTGGATTTGCCTTCAGTTTACACAGAATTCTTTGAATAAAGGAAGACCTGAAAACCAAATGAGTTGTCATGAAGTAAAATAAATGGATGTTAGGCAAGCAGCACCTCAGTCTGGCAGACTGGCCAGTCTAGTCTGAGTAACAGATAGGTCAGTGAGACTCCACAGTACATATCAGATCCGCAGAAACAGAAATTTAAATATACATCTTTATGGCTATGGCAAAGATAGCAGGAGTTTTCTGTTAAACTGAAAAGCAGGTTACAAGAACACTTGAAGTATTGTCATATGCAATTATCTAAGGCAGAGGTGGGCAAACTATGGCCCATGGGCCCCATCCGGTCCTGCAGGACCGTCCTGCCTGGCCCCTGAACTCCTGGCCCGGGAGGCTAGCCCCCGGCCCCTCCCCTGCTGTTCCCCCTTCCCCGCAGCCTCAGCTCACTGCGCCGCCAGCGCAATGCTCTCGGCAGCGGGGCTGTGAGCTCCTGGGGCAGCGCAGCTGCAGAGCCCGGCCTGACCCGGTGCTCTGAGCTGCACGGTGGTGTGGCTGGCTCCAGCCTGTCCTGGTGCTCTGGGCGGCACAGCTGTAACGCCACCAGCCACCGGTGCTCCAGGCAGCGCGGTAAGGGGGCATGGGGGTTGGATAGAGAGCAGGGGAGTTCGGGGGGCTGTTCAGGGGCGGGGGTGTGGATAGGGTGTTGGGGCGGTCAGAGGGCGGGGAATAGGAGGGTTGAATGGGGGCAGGGGTCCCGGGGGGCAGTCAGGAAGGAGATGGGGGGTTGGATGGGGCGGCGGGGGGCAGTCAGGGGCAGTGGTTCCGGGGGCGGTCAGGGAGAAGGGGTGGTTGGATGGAGCAGGGGTCCCGGGGGGGCCGTCAGGGGGCGAAAAGCAGGGGGGTTGGATAGGAGGCGTGGGCCGGGCCACGCCTGGCTTTTTGGGGAGGCACAGCCTCCCCTAATCGGCCCTCCACACAATTTCGAAAACCGATGTGGCCCTCAGGCCAAAAAGTTTGCCCGCCCCTGATCTAAGGAGTCACGGACTTTTAAGAGGAAAGAAAAGCATATGAGTAAAAATTCATGCTCCCATAGGAGTAAGTCCACTAGCAAACCTGGACTAGATCCAACAGGCCTGCACATACACCTCTACCTCGATATAACGCTGTCCTCGGGAGCCAAAAAATCTTACCGCGTTATAGGTGAAACCGTGTTATATTGAACTTGCTTTGATCCGCCGGAGTGCGCAGCCCCCCCCCCCCCCCCCGGAGCACTGCTTTACTGCGTTATATCCAAATTCGTGTTATATCGGGTGGCGTTATATTGAGGTTGCGGTGTATATACAGGTTTTAACTTATTTTACAATGTTTTCTACAGCACCTTCCTTTCCCTCACACCCAAACTGGTCAACTTCATTGATATGATTGCCTCTCCAGTGTTTTGCTAAACAGACTGTATGCAATACACCCAACAAGCCTTTTTTGTTTTTAAAAGCCTATTCAAACAAACTTACAAAAGCCATTGATACACAATCTAAGAATCCTGAATTTAAAAAAAATATAATTAAAATAAAAAGTCATGGCCAACAAACTCAAGTCATCAAAGTAGTATAGTTTTCTGTCCAAAGAAATCTGAGTTTATGGTGGTATAATTTAAAGTTCGACTACAAGTTTTCCTAGCCGTCATGAAGAAGTACAGTACTGCAATAATTTAAATTACTCTGTATTTTCACACGTCATAAAAGCAGATAAAAATGTATCCTTGGAGGTCAAATAAGCACTTCCATTTTCAAACCACCTCTCTCAGTGAGTGAAAGGGCCTATGCAAGCACACTTGGGCATTATATAAAAATCCAGGAGCATCATCCATAAAATGGTTCCTCCCACAGGAAAAATTAGCAAACACAAATATGACACGGGAAGATTTCAGACATATGGAGAACAATGCACGTCAGAAGTGGTCAGTTTTTTGTTCAGGTTTTAAAAATGAGTATTTCCACTTGTTCCCTAGGCTACAGTTAGAGTCCAATATTTTTAGTAACACATGAGATTGCTTTTGCTGAACTGCAGAGATACACAATTAGAAAAATAAATCTTGCTAGATAGTTATCTTCATAAGAGCTCTGACAGTTCAAACAAATTCTATCCACAGTTGGGATGTCAAGGTGCCTACATTCTAAGAGAAATAAACAAAACCAAAAAAATAGCAAAGTTTAAGGTTGCAAAGTCAAGCTTTCAAGTTAGGAAACGCCAGAAGTAAGGTTGCCCATGCAATCTTAATTCTGTCCCCTTATGCATATGCATGATAACAGTCCAGTTACATGCACACACAGTACTCCTCCCAACCTTGTCAGACTCCTGCCTCATTTTAATGCTTGTCAAGGATGCCAAACTAACAACCCTGAATAAAGTAGTTCTGTGGGTAAGCAGACAAGTTCTGGCTAAGCAAGCTTCCCCACGCTTACGTGTCAGTGCACCTCAACCCTTACTGGGAGGGGTGACCCGCTCTATCAGTAAAAGGGTAGGTCAGTGTCCTTGTCATTTCAATCTTTAATTTCCTCTGATAAGAACACCAAAGTTGCCAATTGTGATGGAGCCTGTCTCCCACGAACTGAACCCAAACATTTCACATAGCCCATCAGATGACAAGTTTAGAGTGACTACTAAGCAAAGATGGATTTGTGCAGGTGACATACCTGAAAAGATTATGAACGCCACGGCCAATCAGGGGTTTGGTGGCACTGCATAGGATAGATCTCCAATACTGCAATCTCCTTTTATTTTCTTTGGTAACTATCTCTGACCTTTTGTGCCTACCACTTATATTCACTTACAATCTATCTTTCTGTAATTAATAAATCTGTTTTACATTTTACCTAAAACAGTGTGTTCTGGTTGAAGTGCTTGGGAAATCTCAGTTCAGTTTACAAAGGCTAGTGCAGGGGTGGCCGACCTGAGCCTGAGAAGGAGCCAGAATTTACCAATGAACATTGCCAAAGAGCCACAGTAATAGGTCAGCAACCCCCATCAGCTCCCCGCCCCCCATGCCTCCCGCCCACCGGCAGCCCCTCCGATCAGCCCCTCCTCCTCCCTCCCCACACCTCCCGATCAGCTGTTGCATGGTGTGCAGGAGGCTGGGGGGGGGGGGAGGGAGGAGGGGGAAGGAGCGAGGGCACTGCAGGCTCAGGGGAGGGGGCAGGAAGGGGTGGAGAGGGGGCAGGGCCCGTGGCAGAGCCAGGGGTTGAGCAGTGAGCACTCCCCGGCACATTGGAAAGTTGGCACCTGTAGCTCCAGCCTCGGAGTCGGTGCCTAAACATATTAACTTCTGAAGAGCCGCATGTGGCTCCGGAGCCACAGGTTGGCCACCCCTGGGCTAGTGTGTCTTAGAGTGACCAGATATCCCGATTTTATAGTGACAGTCCTGATTTTTGAGTCTTTTTCTTATATAGGCTCCTATTACCCCCCACCCCCGTCCCGATTTTTCACATTTGCTGTCTGGTCACCCTACTCCATTCCACATCGAGGAAGGGGCGGACTGAGTAATGAACTTATACTGGTCAGGCTTCTGACCAGGGCAAGGCGATATATTCTGGGGGTGCAAAGGTGGGGGCTTGGAAGATTTGCTGGTGCCTTTCTCTGTGTGATTTGTGAGTAGCTCAGGGAGCATTTACGCAATTTATCTAGGCGTGGGGCTCCACGTGCTGTTGTGCTAAGTGATAACAGCGCCTGGAGGGGTTTGCTGCTTGTCACTAGCAAAGCACTGAGAGAGACAGCCCACGCTGGAGAGTTAAGGGGGCACAGCGGTACCCCAGTTTCAGGTTGTACCCCGGGGATCCCATCACAGTCTGTTTTGAAGTAAAACAAATTACTAACGCCAGAGTGCAAATGAAACATTTTCTCTAATGTTTCTCCTTCAGTTTACTACAAAAGACTCCATCTCCATCTTAGTTTTAGGATTAAAATTCAAAATGATCTGGACAAACTGGAGAAATGGTCTGAAGTAAATAGGATGAAATTCAATAAGGACAAACATAAAGTACTCCACTTAGGAAGGAATAATCAGTTGCACACATACAAAATGGGAAATGATTACCCAGGCAGGAGTACTGCGGAAAGGGATCTGGGGGTCATAGTGGATCACATGCTAAATAGGAGTCAACAGTGTAACACTGTTGCAAAAAAAGCAAACATCATTCTGGGATGTATTAGCAGGAGTGTTGTAAGCAAGACAGGAGAAGTAATTCTTCCACTGTACTCCGCTCTCATTAGGACTCAACTGGAATATTGTGTCCAGTTCTGGGTGTCACATTTCAGGAAAGATGTGGACAATTGGAGAAAGTCCAGAGAAGAGCAACAAAAATGATTAAAGGTCTAGAAAACATGACCTATGAGGGAAGATTACTGGGGTTGTTTAGTCTGGAGAAGAGAAGACTGAGAGGGGACATGATAACATGATAACAGTTTTCAAGTACATAAAAGATTGTTACAAGGAGGAGGGAGAAACATTGTTCTTCTTAACCTCTGAGAATAGGACAAGAAGCAATGGGCATAAATTGCAGCAAGGGCGGTTTAGGTTGGGCATTAGGAAAAACTTCCTGTCAGAGTGGTTAACCACTGGAATAAATTGCCTAAGGAGGTTGTGGAATCTCCATCATTGGTGATTTTAAAGAGCAAGTTAGACAAAACAGGGATGGTCTAGATAATACTTAGTCCTGCCTTGAGTGCAGAGGACTGGACTAGATGACCTCTAAAGGTCTCTTCCAGTTCTATGATTCTAGTTCCTGGTACTGCTCAGAGAAAACTGATTTTTTAAAAACAGGTGTGAATTTAATGTTAATGTTGACGTTACTACAGTGCTGGGCTAGGTAAACTTAAGCAAATTAATTATCTTTGTAAAGATTATGATAGAAAAATGAATAGTTAATGAAAAACTATATGACACAAAGAAAATAAAAACACTGCCAACACTCAAAATAAGCAAAAGTTTTATACCATCTCCCACTTCAGCTGTTAGCACACAAGAAAATTCTGCAAACCTAAAATTTACAAGTTTCCATTTACAGTGGAAGGGGTTGAGGATGCAAACAACAAACTAACCTATCACTTCCTTCAAGTAAAATTTTAGTCTACACTAAAACTCGAAGTTTCAAACAGAAGCTGTAAAGCTTCACACTCCCACAACTGCAGAAAAGCTATGCCATCACCAAACGTACCTCTTGTCTAACAACTAGATCAGGGGTCGGCAACCTTTCAGAAGTGGTGTGCCGAGTCTTCATTTATTCACTCTAATTTAAGGTTTCGCGTGCCAGTAATACATTTTAACGTTTTAGAAGGTCTCTTTCTATAAGTCTATAATATATAACTAAACTATTGTTGTATGTAAAATAAATAAGGTTTTTAAAATGTTTAAGAAGCTTCATTTAAAATTAAATTAAAATGCAGAGCTCTCCGGACTGGTGGCCAGGACCCCGGCAGTGTGAGTGCCACTGAAAATCAGCTCGCGTGCCGCGTTCGGCATGCGTGCCGCAGGTTGGCTACCCCTGCTCTATGTAAAGGGATATAACTTTAGTTAGTTGTTTTTTTTTAAGTTAAAAATATGCTTCTGAGTTCCTCTGACAGTTTTTGTGCTTTATAACCACATTTTCCACATAGCTAGTTATAAGGCCCACATGAACAGGAAGACAATAACAATGTAAAACATAAAGAAACTAAAATGAACCAATTTTTATCTAACCTTTTAGTTACAGATATCTTAAATGTTACTTGCCTGAGAATATTTTATCTACTATCACAAAGTTTTTAAAAATTTGAGTTGACTCTCTAAGCATTTGCTGCAGGGTGCTATGATTCCAAACAGTGTTCTTGTGCATGAGAGCTTGAAAGTTAAATTGACAAAGGCCTTGTCTACATGCAAAAAAAAGTCGGTATAACGCTGTCCTGTACAGACACTCTTATTTCTGTATAATATTGTATTTTTGGTTGATCTTAAACCTATTCCCAAGCATCATAAAGCTAAATTGAAAAAAGCCACTCTTTTACCAGAACAAGTGTGTCCACGCAGGGGGATTATGCCTGCATAACTGAAAACTTTCCTGTGTAGACAAGGCCTTAATAAAAGTGATAGCAAACAGTCTAATTTCAGCCCCTGCCACCGCTTTAGAGAAATAAATGCAAAAACAGATAGCTTCAGTGGGAAAAAGTAAAGTTATTTTTTGTTTTTAATAATGAAGTTGCTACTAGTGACAGAGGTTTTTTTAAAGTTCGTTTCTAATTTGGAGGGTCAGGAGATGGACAGTCTCAGTAAACATGAAATATGGCCACACACAGATACTACTATGACAGTGGGTTTCACTTTTCTGTTCTGTTCCTTAAAATATCCATTGATAGTGAAATTCTTAAGTTCACAGTAAAATGTGAATCTGATAAAATTCAACTAATGTTTGTCTTGGTTTAATTATTTTACAGTTATAAATTATTATGACGGCAATACTTTACACAAGGTAATTTAAAGGCTGAAACACAAGGGTTCACTTATATTTGTGGCCTACTTTGTGGTGAAAACAAGTGCCGCAACCTGATCTGATTTCCTGTGCTTAGCATTTCCCATTTGCATGGTATATTATGCTTCATACATTTGATTTAATAATTATTCAGTGCAAACAACTCATTAAGAACCCTGGTATTGTTAATGGTCACCCTTAAATCTTCTCTGTTTAGTGCATTAGAAATTTATTTACTTCCTTCTGTGGTTTTGGTAGTATTGATCCAGAATAGATCAAAATGGAGATACTTCTATGACTTATTGCCCTTCACTGCTCTCATAGAGATGACTCCACCATATGCTTGACCTGGACTTTCATATTGAGTCTGATTCATCCTAACAAAACTCAGCTCAGCTCAGGCATAAGATCTACTTGCCCATTATCTTTCGAGATGATTGAAGACAATAATAAAGTAATGACATTTTGCTTGGGTGTTCAAGGCAATTTTGCAAAGCTGTATTGACCAATGCCTATCTAGTGTACAGTACACTCTTGCTATAACAAATGTGCTGGGATCCAAGCCATTTGTTCATTATAGTCAGGAGTTTGTTATAGTGAAAGAGCCTCTCCGGGGGGGGAGGGGGGGGTGTCGCTGACAACTCCTCCAGCCTCAGCTGTGGGGCTCGAGGTGGGATCCGGGGATGGGGTTCATTATAGCGGAAGGTTTATTATTATGAAGGGCATTATAGCGAGGGTGTACTCTGGTTTGTAATTCTGTTACACAGAGATAATTTTGTCCTCTTCACAACTAGTAGCAGGTGAGGCTTGTAATGGTTCTCTTTGCTTGGGGAGCCCCAATATAGTTGCATCTCCATTTTGCAGTTTTCTTTTTGTTTTTCCTCTATCAGGAATGTTTCCTTTTAGTTTAGTTTTGCAGAATTTAATCTGAAACTCTGAAGGACAATGTGAATAGATAATAGGTATCTTGAGAATCTTCAACTATGTTTACCCTGCCTCTGTCCTTGAGGACTGAGACTCTACCATGGTAAGATATGAGTGTAAATATTAATCATCTAGTTCAGGGGTAGGCAACCTGCGGCACGCGTGCCGAACGCGGCACGCAAGCTGATTTTCAGTGGCACTCACACTGCCGGGATCCTGGCCACCAGTCCGGAGAGCTCTGCATTTTAATTTAATTTTAAATGAAGCTTCTTAAACATTTTAAAAACCTTATTTATTTTACATACAACAATAGTTTAGTTATATATTATAGACTTATAGAAAGAGACCTTCTAAAACGTTAAAATGTATTACTGGCACGCGAAACCTTAAATTAGAGAGAATAAATGAAGACTCGGCACACCACTTCTGAAAGTTTGCCGACCCCTGACAGAGTCTTCACTGAATTAAAATTTTGTGAAAATATTTCTATTCATATTAGGTTTTGCAACATTTTATTTACAAAATCTAAGTTTCTGAAGTCTAGAGGTCAGTGGTTCTCAACCTTTTTCCATTCGCAGACCCATAAAGGAATTTGATTGGAGGTACAGACCCCTTTGGCAAACTATCTGTATATATAGCTGAATTCTGTTCAGTTTTCAGTCAAAGCCTTTTGCGGACCCCTTCGACATAGTCCGCAGACCCCCAAAGGTCCATGGACCACAGGTTGAGAAAACACTGGTCTAGCTGATGGTGATCCTCTAGTCCAGGGGCAGGCAACCTATGGCACGCGTGCCGAAGGCGGCATGCAAGCTGATTTTCAGTGGCGCTCACACTGCCTGGGTCCTGGCCACCGGTCCGGGGGGCTCTGCATTTTAGTTTAATTTTAAATGAAGCTTCTTAAACATTTTAAATACCTTATTTACTTTACATACAACAATAGTTTAGTTATATATTATAGACAGAGAAAGAGACCTTCTAAAAACATTAAAATGTATGACTGGCACGCGGAACCTTAAATTAGAGTGAATAAATGAAGACTCGGCACATCACTTCTGAAAGGTTGCCGACCCCTGATCTAGTCATTTAAAGGTGATGCTAATTCCTTCTAGTGGGCTGCTCTGGAGAATCGGATAAATGAGAGAATCCACCTCTCTAATATGAAAGATGTCTGGGACATGTAAAGCCATCCATACATGTTAACTAGCAAAGGCCCATATCCTGCTAATATTTATGCACATGATTAACTTCATGCAGACTTCAATGAGAGTACTCACACATGCTAAGTTAAGCACATGCTTAAGCATTTGCAGGATCAGGACTCAAGTATGTTATGCCACTATGTTACAGAAAAACTTGCTTCAACACAGCTATATGTCTTTGCTCTCTTCTGACTGCTGAAGCAATACGTCTTATCTAGGCCCTCTATATCACATCTTCATACTGCAGGTCTCTTCTTCTGTAGCCTCTAGACTACTGCAACTTTGCCATCCTCAAGTCAATTCAAAATGCTGCTGCCAAAGTCTTCACACTTAATCACTTCACTCATATCATACACCCATTTGTCGGTCCACTAGATCCCCCCCTCCCTATAGCATCAAACGTGCTCGTTATCCTGACCTTAAGGGCCATTCATAGTTGAAACCAGCCCTACTTACCAGAGCCACTATCTTACCTCACCAACTCTGCCAGTCTTTACTACAGTAGTCAACTTCTCCCACAAACAACTATGTACAGTAACTCCTCACTTAAAGTCGTCCCAGTTAACGTTGTTTCGTTGTTACGTTGCTGATCAATTAGGGAACATGCTCATTTAAAGTTGTGCAATGCTCCCATCTGTCGTTTGGCAGCCGCCTGCTTTGTCCACTGCTTGCAGGAAGAGCAGCCCGTTGCAGCTAGCTGGTGGGGGCTTGTAACCAGGGTGGACCGGCAGCCCCCGCATCAGTTCCCCGCTCCCCTAAGTTCCCTGTGCTGCAGCCGCCCAGCAGGCTATCAATTGCTGGGCAGTTCAGCTGTCCCTCCCCCCACTGCCATGTGCTGCTCCTGCCCTCTGCCTTGGAGCTGCTCCCAGAGACTCCTGCTTGCTGTGCAGGGGGGGAAGGGGGAGGGCTAATGTCAGAGTGTCCCCCTTCCCCCTGCTCCTGCACCCCACTTACCCCTTCTCCATATAGATCAGGGAGGGGGACACGGAGGGAGAGAAACAGAGAGAGCTTGGGGCAGCAGCTGCTGTCTCAACTTACTGATCCACTTAAAAAGACAATGCACTTAAGAGTGGGTCAGCTTACTTAAAGGGGCAGTGTGCATCTCTCTCTCTCCCACACACAAGGTGTGTGTCTGTCTCTGTCTGCTATGCTGTCTCCCCTCCCTCATGTACGTGCTGCCTTGTGTGAGAGGCTACATTAACAACGTGTTAACCCTTGAGGGCTCAGCCGAGTGCTAGTTCATCATTTAGCAGCAAGGCATCCCCTGGGAAATATCCCTCCCTCTTCTACCCACTAACTTCACCACCTCAACCAAGCTTCACAATCATCATAGCTGTGAACAATATTAAATTGTTTGTTTAAAACGTATACTCTGTGTGTGTGTGTGTATATATATATATACATACACACACACACACAAGTCTGTCGCATCTTAGGCGCATTTAACATGCACGATTTCAGCTTTATGCGGTCAGCAAAAACAAAACAAAAAACAAAAAAAAAAGAGAAAAATAACAATTTAAATACTATTTCTGTAGTGCGGGCGATTCCGCCCGCCATTACACTCAATGTAATTTTGACTATACGTGATTTTTGCTTTAGGCGCTGACTGCGGAACGTAACCTCAGCGTAAGATGAGACAGACCTGTATAGTTTTTTGTCTGGTGAAAAATTTTTCCCTGGAACCCAACCTCCCCCTATTTACATTAATTCTTATGGGGAAATTGGATTCGCTTAACATCGTTTCGCTTAAAGTCGCGTTTTTCAGGAACATAACTACAACGTTATGCGAGGAGTTACTGTACTTCCATGACACTCGCATGCCTGGCACGAATTCCCCCTACAAATTTGAAAAGTGGCTAATTTAGCCTCCACCAAATCTCTCCTTAAGACTCAATTTTAACCATGACGTCTGCAGAACAGTGCCTGCAGAAACACTACAAGCTGATGACAGGTAGGCAAGTGACTAGCTAATCTAAGGCCATGTCTATACATACAGCACGGCAGCTGTACCAATACAGCCGTGCAACTGCAGTGCGTCTAGTGAAGACATTCTAGGCCGACAGGAGCTCTCCCATCGGCATAATAAAGCCACCTCCACAAGCAGCAGAAGCTATGTCGGCGGGAGTAGTTCACACAAGTGCTTATGTCAGTGTAACTTATGTCGCTCAGGGGGGTGGTTTTTTCACACACCTGAGTGACGTAAATTATGCCGACATAGGCTATGTCTACACTCCAGCCTAAGTGAAAACATTCCTCCTTTGCCACCTTGTCCTCGCACCTGTTTGTCTCAGCTACCATATTGAGTTGTCATTGCCTCAATGGTAAGCTCTATAGAACAGGACCTGTGTTTTTACCACATATTTCTACAGTGCCTAACCACCTCTGACTGCTATTGCAACATAAGACCATAAGAACGGCAATAATGGGTCAGCCCAAAGGTCCATCTAGCCCAGTATCCTGTCTTCCGACAGCAGCCAATGCCAGGTGCCCAGAGGGAATGAACAGAACAGGTGATCATCAAGTGATCCAGCCCGTCACACATTCCCAGCTTCTGGCAAAACAGAGGCTAGGGACACCATCCCTGTCCATCCTGCCTAATAGTCATTGATGGACCTGTCCTCCAGGAATTTATCTAGTTCTTTTTTGAACCCTGGTATACTCTTGGCCTTCACAACATCCTCTGGCAAGGAGTTCCAGAGGTTGACTGTGCGTTGTGTGAAAAAATACTTTTGTTTGTTTTAAACCTGCTGCCTATTAATTTCACTTGGTGACCCCCTAGTTCTTGTGTTATGAAAAGGAGTAAATAACACTTCCTTATTTACTTTCTCCACACCAGTCATGATTTTATAGACCTCTATCATTTCCCCCCTTAGTCGTCTCTCTTCCAAGCTGAAAAGTCCCAATCTTGTTAATCTCTCCTTGTATGGCAGCTGTTACATACCCTTAATAATTTTGTTGCCCTTTTCTGAACCTTCTCCAATTCACCTTTTATGAGATGGGGTGGCCACATCTGCACTCAGTATTCAAGATGTGGGTGTACCAAGGATTTACATAGAGACAATATGATATTTTCTGTCTTATTATCTATTCCTTTCTTGATGATGCCCAACATTCTGTTCACTTTTTTGACAGGCGCTGCACATTGAGTGGATGTTTTCAGAGAACTATCCACAACGACTCCAAGATCTCTCTCTTGAGTGGTAACAGCCAATTTAGACCCCATCATTTTATATGTATACTTGGGATTATGTTTTCCAGTGTGCATTACTTTGCATTTGTCAACACAAATACACAATTTAAAAACAAGATTTTAAAAACTTTCTACACTAAGGAACTAAGAAAACCCGTATTACCGGTTATGATGAAGTCCCCTATGAGGTTTAGTGTCACAAAACAAGCTTGAAGATTAAAATAAGTGTCAGAAGTCTCACTGGAAACAGTTTTATGGATAACAATTGGCAGTATCAACTACTAAAAGTTATATTTCTGACTGGACGGAGACATGGGACAAAGAGCCTCCACCTAAGGGAAAAGCTTTCAGGATAAAGACCTAGGGTTAAATGACAACCTTTATACGGCCCTGGGACTTGATCCCAAAAGTTCCTGAGCACCTGACACTCGGCCCCCATGGAAGGGCTCGCAGCAGCTTTCAGGACCAAGCCTTGGATGGGGCAGTGCGGGGAAAGCCAACCTTCCTCCCGCCCTGCCCAGAAACTACAGGCCCCCCAAGCAGGAGCGAGCGCTGACGACTCCGGATTGCCGCACGGCGCGCTGGAGGGAACCCCACAAACCCAGCGCCTTCCCGGGGCCGAGCGCTGGGCCCGGGCCACGTGTTACACAACCAGCGCCGCGCCATGGGGGCGGGCAGCCGGGCGCCAGCAGCCGCGGGCTGGGTGGCCACCAGCCGGGGGCCGCGATGGCCGCGCGGGGCCGAGGCCTGGCGCCCGGCTGGCGGGCGGGCCGCGCACACACGCCAATGGCCGCGCTGCCCCGCCCCCGTGGCGGGAGACCCTTCATTAACGCGGGGGCGGCGAGCGCCCCCCGGCCCCGCCTGAGCGCGCGCCCCCCGGTTAGGCCGCGCTCGCCGCCCCCTCCCCCAGCAGGCCCCGCCGCCCCCGGCCCAGCTCACCTGCATCCAGCGCGCCGGGCTGGCGAGGGCGGCGGGGCTGGGCGGAGGGCAGCAAATACATGCAGGCAGCGGCCCGCCGGGGCGCGGGGGATCGGCGGGCGGGGGGCCGGAGGCGCCTGCTGCCGGATAAATATTGGGATTATTCCGGGGGGAGGCGGGCGGGAGCGACGGGGCGGGGCTCGGGGCCCTGTCTCCGCCTCCTCCCCGCCGGCCGGGCGGGCCTTGCCTCCCTCCCCGCTCCGCACAGCGCCGCCGGCCGCCGCCCGTCCCACGGGAGCCCGCTCTGCGCCCCGGGCAGGTTGGGCCTGCGGGGGGTGGGGATGAGAGAGAGAGTGTGTGTGTGTGTCTGTGTGCGGGGGGAGGGGCACCACACGCTCTGTGTGTGTGTGTGTGTGTGCGCGGGGAGGGGGTACCACACCCGCCGTGTATGTGTGTGCGCGCGCTTGGGCGAGGGGATACCATACCGTGTGTGTGCATGTGTGCGCTGGGGATGGGGTATCGCACCATGTGCACATGTTGGGGACAAGGGGTACTGCACCCTGTGTGTGTGTGTGTGTGTGTACACGTGTGCATTCTGGGGATGGGGTACCACACCCTGTGTGTGTGTATGCTGGGGACGGGGTATTGAACCCTGTGTTTGTGATGGGGAGAGGAGGTATCAGCCTGTGTGTGTGCTGCGGGGAAGGGGTATCGTACCCTTTTTGTGTGTGTACACGTGTGCTGGGGGGAGTGGGTGTCACACCCTGTGTGTGTGTGCGTGCGGAGAGGGTGTATCCTACTATGCATATGCATGCATGCATGTACTGGGGGGGAGCTCCTGGGTTCTGTTCCTATCCCTCCCACAGACTCTCCCTGGAAACAGTGCATCCTTGCTCTTGCAATTAGTGTGGTCAGTTACCTCTGCAAAGCCCATACTGAGAAAAACAAAACACACTGCAAGTCAGCATGGCAGTATTTTACACTCAGCTTACACCAGTGACAATGGCAACACACGGCTCATAGCAGTGGCGAATCAGGCCTTGTGTGACAGCAATCTTAAACAAGTCACTTACAATTCTGGGCCTCCATTTTTCCATCTGTAAAATGGGGATAATGAGAGACAACGGTGGACTTGAAATTTAGTCAATTACATATATATTTTATAAAATGTCAGAATCTGCCACTGCACTGGAGTTGCAGGGTCAGTTGTGGACTTTGCAATCATGTTTTCCTTTTTTCTGAAGTGCTTTTTTTCTCCCCTGGCACTATCTGAAAGGCCTGCACAAACAACTGTGATAGTACAGGCCAAAGCATGAAGCAGAGGGAAGTATTGTCCAAATGTACAAACTCAACAGAAATAGGGGAAATTGCTGTCCTTTATAATGATCTTAGATGGTATTTGTAACTATAGCAGGTCAAAATTTTCAGACAGAAGTGTGATATTTAAATTGTGCCCTTTTAATGCTGTAAAGCACATTGAATAATTACAGCCTCTAAAAGTAGAACTATTGTTATTAGGAAGATTTAAGGCAAGTTAGTGATGGTGAGGAGAGTGTTGTTT
>QXTE01000172.1:549138-645494 GCA_003942145.1 Platysternon megacephalum
CACTTGTGGTATATACAGTGCATTGTTATAATGGGACCGAGACCAAATAATTAATGTTATAAAAACACAACTTTGATGTTCTCCGCCCCACCCCTTGTTAGGACAGACCACAAGTCTGTTGACCTTCAAAGCACTTTTTTTTTTTCCAGGCTTTTGACCTAAGGGACGGCAAAAAGCATCTGGGCCTGGGTGTAAAGAGACACCTATTTAATCCTGCTCTTTTGAAAATCTGTACACTCAAGGCCAATTTGTTTAGTTGGAACACAGCCAACCTGTTCTTCATGCGCTGACAGGTTCCCAAGTTTCCAAAAACTGGTGAGGTGTAGACAGCAGCACAGGGAAGGCAGGAGAAAGTCTGTTGCAGAAGGGTTATTGGGGAATGGAGGTGATTGAGGGAGATTTTAAAAGTGTCTAGGAAGGAAGGGAGGTAGGGTGTTGAAAGACAATGATGGGGCAGAAGTGTTGGCAGAGAGCTCTGGTATACGGAATTATTACTCATCAACATCCACTGAGATTATTTAGATTTATTGGGGTCAAGACTGAATGAATAGAGTCAAGTAGCAGATGGGTATGTAAGGGAGTGGAGAGGACAGTTTTGAGGGGGAATTGAAGGAGACAAACCACCTTATTTAAAGAGAATATTAACTGGAATGTATTTCTTTGCATGCTGGATAACACCCCTTTTCTCCCCCAATACACATCTTCGAATGGTGGTGAAATCCCATCTACATTTTTACTCGCTGGCTTCATTGTCAGGGATTCATTTAATATACACAGTTGTTATTTTTCTCTATATTAAAGGCCAAAAGTTCTGTTAAGTGCTCAAATCTACAGACCCAAGTATTCATGTGCTAATTTGGGGATTTAGAAGTGTGAATATGCTAAGAAAATAAAGACTGCAAAAATCATGAGATCACATCAGAATTTTAAAAGTACACTGCTACCCCGATATAACGCTGTCCTCGGGAGCCAAAAAATCTTACTGTGTTATAGGTGAAACCGCGTTAAATCGAACTTGCTTTGATCCGCCAGAGTGTGCAGCCCCGCCCCCCGGAGCGCTGCTTTACCGCATTATATCCGAATTCGTGTTATATCGGGTCGCGTTATATCGGGGTAGAGGTGTGCTACATTTTATTAACTAGTATGTGAAAACTACAAATCCTAAGGTTATGAAGTATTCTGAAAAGTGTGTTCTACTGACCTACATTAAACATTTTCAAGCAAATTGCTTATTCAAAGCAATTTTGGGGGTAATCATTAGAGTATGTCAAAATAAGGTTTGCCATGGAGCTCTCAGTGCATACTTAACTATGTAGTCACTAGCATGGTTTTGCTATTACAGGCAGGATGCAAAGGAATATTATAAGTTAATGTTGCCCAACACTTTCTATTAAAAGCAGCTGAAAATGGGTTATAGCTATGGCAAACTAACTGTTCCAGCTGAAATTTTCCTTGCTTGATCTCTTCCTCAAGTTAATTTAAAAAAACAAAATCTGAGCCAAAACAGTTCAGCCTCTTCTCAGATTGAGGTTAGTGAAAAATACATAGTTTTGACAATATTAAAATTGTTTCCAGCCATTTGTTTTTGAAGAACTCTAGCCCATCAGGGATTTGGAGCAGGGGGATAGTCTTGGGGTAAGATAGGTGTCATTTGCTGTCTCCATGAACAGCTGTGCAGATTTGGCAGTGTTCATGTCCTTTAAAAAAGAAAATCACAATTTGCATACATTCAATAGAACTTTTTTTACCCTTGTTCTTCAATAATATTCCATCTGCACTGAGCATGCTCCTAAATCCTACTGAGCTTCCTCATCAAAGTACCCTTTAGCCTAAGGGAAGTGCGCTAAACTGGAAGCCAGGAGACCATGTGCTGTAATCTCTTTTCTTCCACTGACTTGTGTTCAGGGCTTAAATTCTCATAGAGTATTTCCTGGAACCCCCCTTACATCTCCCCCCAACATGCTATAAAAACTCCATAGGGGTTGAAAATATTTACTGGAGCTCTGCTCCGGACAGCTCTGGCTGAATTTAAGCCCTGCTTGTGTTGTTAATTCTGTACATTTCTCAGGCCTTATTAGAGACCATGGCCTCATGACTACCTCATAAGGTAGAGGGAAGTGATATTTAACCCACTCACTTCTTAAAGAAAAGGTAAATGAGAATCAGAGTTCAGAGCAGTTGCACAAAGTCACTTGTGGCAGAGCTGTCTCCAAGAGATCCCAAGTCTTTTATAAGGCAGTCTGTAGTCTTATTTGCTTAGCCACACTGCCTCGTAGAATACAGGTGGAAAATCTATGTTCTTGGCTATGCTGTGTACCAGAAGAGGTTACTCCTGCCTATCCTTCAAAAAGCTGTTTGACATACAGATGAGTGAGCATGTAAATTAGCAAATGAGCCACTAGAAAATACTCCCTTCCCAGAGCCAGGAATAAAATCCAGGATTCCTGATTGCCAGCATTTCATTGCGGTCTGGAAAATAGTCACGTAGGCATAGATCCAAAGGTATTTGGGCTCCCTTACTTCCATTGAAATCAGTGGAAGTTAAGATCCTAAATACCTTTGAGGATCTGGATTGTAACCCACTTACACAGTGTGGGTCGTGTTCCCTTCTAGTGACTGGTCCATAGAGGTTAACAGACTACTACTGTTACTACCAGTTACTACTTTAGCTCAAATAGTGGAGGTCTGTACTACAGATATGAAGATTTCAGGGTCAAACTCAGTTGACACCCCATGCAAGGAAGATATTACAGTTGCGTGTGCTGGCTTTTTTTTTTTTTTTTTCAGTTCTCTTTTTAAAATGTTGTCACCCCCATACTGGAAATTCTATTTTAAAAAACTTTTAAAATAATTAAGATTGCAAAGTTTAGTACTAGAAAGACAAAAAATGCCAGCATTAAAGTTACCATTGCAATCTAAATTGGATATGTCTTATGGTACAGTCTTTCGTTACATAAGCAGATATTTGTAATTTAAATTAAAATAGGTTTTCTATACAAAACAAATTTATACTTTTAGGGTCCAATATTTCAGGACTAGAAACAGATTGCTGTATCCTGGCTGAAAGCAGGGATTCTCACCCTTTTCGGTGATAAAAGTTTCTGTTCTAGCCCTGTCAAGATGCATGTTATTACATCATACAACAATCACTGGTCCAGGACTGAATGTTACCTGGCCTGGGCCTCAGACCATTGTAATTCTTGGGGGAGGAAAGGGTTTGTTTGTGGCTTCTTTTTTAAGGAGTTGTTTGAGACTGCTTTTAGATTTGGAAGGTTAGTAGTAGTTCCAGGGGAGATGGCTTAATGGGCACAGAGGGCAGGTCAAAATTTTATCACTTGGTTCTGCAGTTTATCACACTGTCTCTCACCACCACCTACTGTGATGTGTGTGACTGGAGTAGACACTAGTGTTTAAAAAAAAATTCATATGCTCTGTAGTTGTATTTTACATCTGTGAATTTTTTTCTTGTCATCAATTCCTGTGTTTTCTTCATGAGCAAGCTATTATTTTCCCACACATCGTATTCCTTGTTTAGGATAAGGAACAAATAATTGGATTGGATGGATAGATTCCAATTTTCTTACTGCCTCTTTACATACATGAATCAATGTGTTAAATTAGTCTCATTTAAGATGAAGTTCGGTTCCAGTTCAGAGGTTTGTTATTATAGCTCCTCTTCTTTAATTCCAAAGTACAGCAGCAAGCAATAGACAAGAAAATAAACAAACCTTTAGGACAAACAAGCTCCACCACCTATCATATCGTATCTTCACAGGTCACATAGTTCCTGTAATGGCAGGATTCCAACTTACCCTTTGGCTCTTGCATCATATCACAGAACATAGATGGCACTCATCAGGACTTAAAATGTTTTGGTCTCTGCTGGAGGTCACAGAATGCAAAGCCACTGAAGAAACAAAGGGATTGCTGGCCCTGTGAGACCAGGCAGCATCAAGTGTGTGTGTGTGGGGGGGGGGGAAATAAAATTGGTGACAATTTCAGTCATCAAAAGATGCAGACGCCACCATTAATTTACCTTTATAATCTTACTGCTCACATGAAAACCTGTGAGACTTTACTTACTCTAATCCTGCAATTTATAGCAAATGCATGGACTGCTGCACCGGCATGGAGCCCTTGTTCTCAACAGAAATCCATTCAGGTGCAGAAGCCTGCCTGTGCTCTGTCAGTTGCAGGGTTCGATTCCTAAAATGAGGAACCCAGTGGTAAACACACCCAGCACCACTTGAAATAAATCTGGGTGCAGCTGCTACAGGATGCTTCCACCCAACCCCTAAGGAGTGCAAAGTTAGGATTAGTAACTTGCTCCTGTAAGCAGGGAGGACCCAAGAGTAAAACCGGGTAATAATGAAGGGCCAGTGGCGAGCCATTGGAAGGCTACCTGTAATAGATATAAACTCTTTGGGGGAGGGACTGTCATTATGTTCTGTGTTTGTACAGCACCTAGCACAATGGGGTCCTGGTCCATGACCGGGTCTCCTAGGCACTATGGTAACACAAATAATAAATAATATCACACTAATAGAAAGCCCCCCCCACATATATTAGTATTTGTGACAAGAACATGGCAAGGGCAAGTATCCAAGAAGAACAAAGACATTTCAAAAAGACAGGATGGGATCCCTTTTCTTCAGTGTCAACTAGAGCCACTAAGAAGTGTTTAAAAAATAGTTTGAAAAATCCTTTGCTGTGGAGGAAGATTATTTCCCCGCCACTCTATGCAGAAGTGGGGTGGGAAATCGGAGCGTTTTAATAGAAGGCTACAGAGAGCTGATAGACTGGGTAACCCTCCGCTTCAGAAACAGAAAGGACCCAGAGTCTCCAACAGAATATTCTTAATCCAGAGAATATTCCGCACCCTACTTTCTCAGAATGAACCCTCAAAAGATAGCAATAACATCCTCCAGACAAAAGCAGATGAGGGTGGATGTTCATGGCACATCCTATCAACAAAAGTGGATTTATCAATAGACTCCTGAAGGTTTACTCAGTTAGGCACTCCAATTAAATGATAGAGTGGGTCCTTAAATCCTGCAATAATTAATTTTTAGACACCACTGACCCTCTGTCAGTATGTTTGAAATGGAATGAGACTCACTTGAGCCAGGAGACACCAATCTTCTGTAGCTCCAGGAACGGGTTGAAAGGACTATTTGGTTGCTTAAATTGGTTAAACCAATAAGGTCTTGGTTTTAAAGAGAAAAAAATAGCATTAGCAAAAACTGTCTTAAAATTGGGGATACTGGTTGTAATAGATTGTACAACTGAAGTACTTAGAGCTTCTAAATGAAGACACCAAGGGCCAGAGGTTGTTGATGTAACAACAGATGGAACTTTTATCATCTTTTAGGATTAGGTTCTAGGAGTCTGACTAGGTGAAAGATACCGTCTTGAGGTAATCAAGTTCCAGACTCATCAGCTGAGGGAGTTTGCATTTAAATGCAGCTGAAGTATGAAGCAGTTAGATTGTATTTGATGCTTGCTGCTTTGAGTTAATGAAACATAAGGATGGTCATACTGGGTCAGACCAATAGTCCATTTAGCCCAGTATCCTGTCTTCCGGCAATGGCCAGTGACAGATATTCCAGAGGGAATGAACAGAACAGGTAATAATCGAGTGATCCATTCCGTGTTGCCCATTCTTAGCTTTTGGCAATCAGAGGTTTAGGGATGCCCAGAGCATGGGGTTGCCTCCCTGACCGACTTGGCTCATACCCATTGATGGACCTATCATCCATGAATTTATCTAGTTCTTTTTTGAACCCAGCTATACTTTTGGCTTTCACAACATCCCTTGGCAATGAGTTCCACAGGTTGACTGTGCGTTGTGTGAAGAAGTACTTCCTTATATTCATTTTGAACCTGCTGCTTATTAATTTCATTGGGTGACCCCGGGTTCTTGTGTTATGTAAAGGGGTAAATAACACATCTCTGTTCATTTTCTCTACAACATTCATGATTTTATAGACCTCTATCCTATCCCTCCATAGTCATTTCATTTCTAAGATGAACAGTCCCAGTCTTGTTAATCTCTCTTCATATGGAAGTTGTTCCATACCCCTGATCATTTTTGTTGCCCTTCTCCACACCTTTCCCAATTCTAGTATACCTTTTTTGAGATGAGGCTATTAGAACTGCATTAAATGAAGTGTTCACAGAATCAGACCCCTGGGTATTAGAGACTGAAGTGTTAGTTACCTAAGGGAGTTACAATTATGGGAGAGCTGACAAGTGGTAGGACCTCTACTCCCCCTATTCTAAGTTTCTGGTGGGGGAAAAACAAATCCCCACTCTTGCTTTTACCAAGATAGCCTTTCAAATGTAAAAAGATCACCATGCTGGAGTTTTTCCTTTAAAATAAAAACACCACAAGCTATAAATGATTATTTTGAGGGGGCAGGGAGAAGGAGTCGGGGCCTTCACACTGTGGCTCTTATCACCACCATCGTAGTTGCTAGTCACTAAGAACTCCTACACTGAGTTCTTCATAGTCAGAGCCAGCATCAACAGCAGCTCAAATGGCTAGGGAACAGCAAAATCTTCATTCCATTCTCATCATTTTGCTGGGCTCTCTCCTTCAGCAATTCTCCCAGTAGTATCACAGAGAGAAATTGACAGTAGCCCTTAGTCCCCGAAGCACTGTTATTTCTCTCTATTGCTTCATGAGAAGATGAAATCCCTTTGTGTCTGAGGGATTAGGGAAAGTGAGAATGACTTCAGTAAACGCCCCTGGGTGTTGAATGCTCCATGGAAACATACTCCCCTTTTGTAACTAGGAATATACGGATGGGAAGCCCAAAACTATGAACAACTGAAATCAAAGGCAAATGTGGTTGCACAGATGTAACTAAGGTATAATTTGGCCTGCAGATCTCTAATTACTGGTGCTGCTGCATGAGAAGGAAAGAACCTATTTTAGCGTTCAGAAGGTAGGTAGTCTGCAGAGCTAGCAGTGACTTATCTTTTTATTTATAAACTGAGCAAATTTGCTATGGGAATTAGTGAGACACGATAAATGTAAAACCTCACAATACCATTTTTACAGAGTCATTTATCAGAGCAGAGTTGCTTTTTAAAGTTGCTGGACAATATGAAAAGGAAAGTTACAAACTGTTCGCTGTGATCAGAGCCAATCCTTGTCAGGGAAGGCTGATTAAAGTTTCCAGGCCATGTTAAATGAAAGGAGAATGGAGAGGGAATACTTGGATAGTTAGTTTACTTCAGTAGCAACATGTGCCAAAGTTCTGTGATTGTTTGGGTAGATGCCAATATTGTAAAGAGTATTTAGATTCCTAACTTTCATTGAAGTCTTCCTCTTCTTAATCCCATTTCTCTCCTATTCTCTTCCTATTTCCTTCTTCTTTACAATTTTCATTATTTGTTCTTGGTTTTCAAGTGGGTCCTGCCTTAATCTTAACTTTTGAATGGTGCTTTGTTTGCACATCATTAATTTGAGTTTGGGGCCACAGCTCCATTCCCAAAATGTTCTGTAGAAGTGAGATTCCTCTTGTAGCAAGCAACTTCTGGAATGCAGCTACCAGCCTTTTAAAAAGTGCAAACGATACCAGACTGTTTTGTACCTATCCCATTTTAAGCACAGAGAGCAGATGGTTTGCTGAGACTAAGGCTGCTGAAATTAAAGCTTTAGTTAATATATAGCATGTGAAAGTTCTCCTGTTCCACAGCCATTGTATAGTTTGAGGTGCAATTATCCATAGTTCCTTAATTTTCACTTGCTTTCTTATTCACTGTAGCGTAACATCATCACAAAATACTTTTTTGTGTTGTGTTTGCTCCCTGGGTTTCCTTTTGGTTGCTATGAAAAACTAGCTTAGTCTGTAATTATAAAATCTCTTATGCTATTAAAAAATTACCTAAAATGTCAACTATATCTTTTTATCAATTCTTGCAATGGTTTATGGAGTTTAATCCTCAGTATGAGGTTTCTGGGGGGAGAGGTTGCATTCTAAACAGAATTTGATTTGTGAGGAACATCGCTTATTAAACCCCTGGTTCTACATGTGCTTAACTTTACTAATGTAATACCATTGAAATCAATGGGACTACTTGTGGTAGTAAAGCTAAGCATGTAAATGTCTGCCGTATCCGGGCCTAGGTCTAGTGGTTAAAACGCAGGACTGTGATTCAGGCGATCTGGTTTCCGTACCGAGCCCTGCCACAGACTGAGGGGCCTTGGGCAAGTCGCATGTAGCCAACTGTCTGTGATGTTCACTAATTGTGTACCCCTCAGTTTCTGGGTGCCCAATTGGAGACACTTAGGGCCTAAGTTTTAGAAGCACAGTGCATTCATAACTCCAGCTGACATCAGTGGGGTCCTCGCCACCTCTGAAAAGTCAGGCACAAGATATCTCAAGTTGGTTACCGCAAAACTGAAGAACACACAATTCGTGAACACATCCTGAAAGTTTAGCCTTGACTGTTCTCCCCCTCAGTGTCCCCATATGTAAAACGTGGCTAATTATACATCCTTTTGTCCCAGGGGACTTGTGAGGCTAAATTAAAGTTTGTAATGTTCTTTGACTCCTTGGATAGGATTTTTTTCAAGCTGTGAGCGTCCCAATATGACATACAATGTGTGTGGCAAATATTCAAATTGAGGGACAAACGAAAGTTATTAGTGCTGGAAAGTTAAAATCCCTTCCTGTGGTGTAGATAACCTTTTCTGTAATCTCAGTTTCATGATTCTTTATTTTCAACAAGAGGATGCCATATTGGTGTTGAACTTGTATGTCTCTCAAAATGAGATACAGTAGAGAGTTGTGGCAAGAAGATACTATATAAGTGTAAAGACTTGTTGCTGTTATTGAAATGTTTTAAATAGTGAATGTAGTCCTTCTCAACAACTGACATGACACAGAAAGAAATTAAAAGAGTATGTTTCAAAACAAGTTACACATTGTATGGAAAAATAGATAACATCTTTTGTGAGACTCAAAAATAACTTGTTCTTCATGGAATGTATCAACCTTAACAATAAAGAATTAAAGCAAACATCATGTTTTTTCAAAATATTTTTGTCAGTTTGACACAATGTATTAAAAAAACCCCATAAATGTTTAACTCATTTTTAAAAACAAGGATGGATGTTCCTATCAGTTTGTTTGTTTTTTATTTAAAAAGAGCTATACACAACTGTAATATAACTTTTTTAAAACATCCATTTATGTACTCGGTGATATGCAACTAAATTCTACTACATAAACCCAAATAAATACAAGGAACGGATACCAAACAAAGAAACCGTTCTGACCTTCTGACCTTAATGGTCCCTTCTGACCTTAAAGTCTATGAGTCTATGACTTTCTTCTTCATTTTCTGATCTTTTTTCTATCCCATAGGGCAGCTAACATTATTGTACTTAAATGAGGCGCTAACTGTGTTCCTACAAATGATAGACTACTAATCTCTACCTCAATAGGAAAATAATGAGGGAAATCATTAGAAACAGAGTTATTCATGCTGAGATGAGTAAAGCATAAGAGGAACCAACCAGGAAAGTGCTTATAAGAGTAAATCACATAGCTAACTTTTTAGAATTCTTTGGAAGTACAGGTCTGTCGCATCTTAGGCGCATTTAACATGTGCGATTTCAGCTTTACGCGGTTGGCAAAAACAAGAAAAAAACAAAAAAAAAGAGAGAAATAACAATTTAAATACTGTTTCTGTAGTGTGGGCGATTCTGCCCGCCATTACACTCCATGTAATTTTGACTATACGCGGTTTTCGCTTTAGGCGCTGACCGCGGAACGTAACCCCAGCGTAAGATGAAACAGACCTGTACCATGATTTATACATAGGATTTTTTAAAGCTTTTAAGAAGCTACTCCGGAACATTGATAACCACAGTGTGAGTGTAAGAACTGTCATGGAGTAAGAACTATGGTCGATCAAAGAATTGAAGAAATGTTATAGAAATAGCATCTTTCAATTTTTTGTCAAAATTTTGAAAAATTTCAACCAGCTCTAATAATATCTGAGGACTTGAGAGGAATGAGGTAAGCGTTGCGGTGGCTCTGGTCAGCACCGCTGACCGGGCCATTAAAAGTCCCTTCGGTGATGCTGCCCAGCTAAGGCAGGCTAGTCCCTACCTGTTCTCACACCGCGGTGCGCCCCGGAAGCAGCCAGCAGCAGGTCCGGCTCCTAGGCGGGGGGGCCACAGGGCTCCGCGTGCTGCCCCTGCCCCTGGTTCCCTGCCAATGGGAGTTGGGGGAGGTGGTGCCTGCGGGCGAGAGCCGCTCAGAGCTGCTTGCGTGCCTCCGCCTAGGAGCCGGACCTGCTGCTGGCCGCTTCCAGGACACAGCGCGGTCCGCGGTGCCAGGACAGGCAGGAAGCCTGCCTTAGCACCCCCGCTGTGCCGCTGACCGGGAGTCGCCCGAGGTAACTCTGTGCCCCAATCCCCTGCCCCAGCCCTGAGCCCTACCCCAAACCCAGAGCCCCTTCCTGCACCCCAAACCCCTTGTCCCTGGCCCTACCCCAGAGCCTGCACCCCCATCACAGAGCCCTGATCCCCTCCCGCACCCCAACCCTCTGCCCCAGCCCTGAGCCCCCCCAAATCCAGACCCCCCTCCTCCACCCCAAGCCCCTCATCCCCGGTCCCACCCCGCAGCCCTCTCCCCTGCACTGCAACCCTCTGTCCCAGCCCTGAGCCCCTCCCACACCCCAAACCCCTCATCCCCAGCTCTGTTGGGTCGTGAACATCAACAATTTTCTTCAACTGGGCCACCAGAAAAAAAGTTTGAAAACCACTGGGGTAGGGGATGCAGCACATATATACATGGCGGATTCTCAGTATTGAAAGAATAGTGGGATACCTCAGTACTAGATGTTGTGTAATATATTTATGCTGCTCAAGTCCATCCAACATGCTGTTGCTAAAACTATCTTCCTTACCTGTTGCTCTGATTGTATCACTCTCCATCTGATTATTTAAATATCAGTGTCTTGATAGTAAATTCCTCATGGTGTTTAAAAAAGAAACACTTATGCACATTAGGACCAGTACTAATCAATCACATCTTATTTTTACGGACAACTCAGGAAGGATCATCTCCAAAACAGTAGGAAGTTAGCAAATTATAGCTTGAAGACTTCCGTTAGATAGCCTGTCACACAGCATGGAACATTAGTTACAAAAGCACATTGGGGCTATAGACTTTATTTAAAAAACCCTTTTAGGTGATGAAAAAATTCCTAAATTATAATCAGTGGGGTTCTTCCTGAGTGACTTTGCAATGTTAATGTTGTCTTTTCCTCATGTCTTTCTATTAGACATAAATTTTGTGTGGCACCCATCACAGTCAGATTAAACACTTGTGTTGTCTTTTGTTGTGTGTTTTGTTGTTTTCTTTGCTTTGTGTGTGGGTTTTTTTGTTTTGTTTTTTGTTTGGTTGGTTTTTTAATAAAACATCTCCAGAAGTTTAAAGTGTTCTAACAGAAAAAGTGATTATGTATACTAAGATGGGATTCTACATTTTTCTTTCACTGTCTGCAATATCAAACATGCTGAGTTTATACACAAAAAGATGACTTTCTAACCTCTGGTCCTGCAAACTCAACCTGGGCCAGTGGTGCTGGAACATTTTTAATAGTGGGGGTGCTGAAAGCCAGCCCCCTTATCCCTGTCCCCTGCCCCGAGGCTGGGAGCAGGGCTGTCTCTCCAGGAGGGGGGGACCAGGACAGAGGTAAGGGGGCTGAGGCCACAGCTGGGGGTGGGCGTGGGGCCATGAGCGGAGCCCCAGGCAGGGGCCGGCATCCAGGGCCCCAGGAATAGAGTCCCAGACGTGGGGCTGGTGGGCCCTGGGAGCGGAGGCCTAGGAGCAGGGGTGGGGCCGGCAGCAGCTGGGACCCGAACCCCAGCTGAGGTGAGGGGATGGGGAGCGGCGTGTGAGCGGAGGGCTGGGAGCAGGGCATAGGTGCGGGAAGAATCCCCAAGTTTTATGTTTGGAGCCAGTGGCCCGGCATAAAACTTGGGGATGCTGCAGCACTCCCCGCATCCCTGCTTCCCACACCTATGACCTGGGCTCTAAAAGTCAGGCTGGGTTCTTTACTTTGCAAGCATTATCATTTGTAATCAAAGTTTTGCAGGCCAAAATATGCCATTAGTGACACCTGTTCAGTCCCACTTCCTTTAATGATTGGAACCCAGTAAAAAGTGGTATTGATGATGCGCAAGAAAAAACAGAAATCAACTAATTCTCTGTTAGCTGTGTTGGATCTACAGAGCTAAGGAGCAAAAGGTAATAACCACTGAGGCCCTGTTTCTGCAAACATGTCAGAACATGAGTAACTTTACACAGAGCAGCAGTGTTTGCAGGATCATTATCACTATTTTTATCACTAAAGTCAGCAGATGTGACTGAATGCACACAAGGAATAGATCAGTGAGTAAGAGGAAGCCACTTTTACTAGTTTTTTTTTTCAAGGCAGACCTGTACTTTAAGATGAGAAATTGTTGACAGTTTATTAGACAACCAGTTATTTTAATGTAATGAAAATATCCCCTCTTAAAAGTAACTAGAAATGAGCCTGGCTCCATTTCAAGCATCCTCATCTAATTTTGTCATATCCCTCATTTTCATTCAGTCATTTATTTGTGATCTAACTGGTAAGGAGCCACATGAAGGGCTCATAGTTGAAGACCAAGCTAAAGAGCATGCCCATCATAATATATTTAAAGAATAATGCAAATCACAGCAAAAATAAGGATCGACAAAAACATATTCCCAAGGAATTTATTGAATGTTTAAGGCCAGTGACTCTGCTTCACATACTGTAAATTGCTGGGTTGCACAATATAAATACAAATTTCACTGGAAAGTCTGAGAGGTACTCTTATGTTATGAGTGACTAGTGATATTTATGCATGAGTTTCCATTAGTATAAAAGAAATCATTTAAAAAGTGCAAGCTGAGACCCTAACTCTGAGCTCCACACACACAGAGCTAATTGAAGGATTGGGGCCAAGTATGCTCATCATTTGTGTAACTTTCATTTTAAAATCAAACTACTACTATTAGCCAGAGCAGGGGACAAGGGATTCTACTCTACTGTGAAGAATTAGGCTGTATCTGTAATACAAAATAGTCCACTAGGAAAGCAATTTTAAACATAACCTTTATAATGGTTTCAGCCAACACAGCTATACCAAGGGGGTGCATAGAATATAATTGCCCCATTTGTGTTATACCTTTTATTGTGTTTAAGCAGCAAGGTACAGCTCAGGACCAGAGCACATCTCCTTAATGTGGTTATTATTTATATTAAAATAGTATCTAGATGTCCCAAGCAGGGACATAGCATGGTTCTGTCCTTACAAACAAGAACAGTGTCAGATCAGCTATGATGGAAAAGTGTGAAGCCTGAGATTCTCCTCGGGGTCTACTCATCCCCACTGCTCATGACTGGGTTTCTCTAGCTAGATAATTACCTAACCCTATGGGGGTGGTAGCTGAGCAGTACACAAACATCAATGAACTTGTTCTCACGCCAGCCCTGTGAGCCCAGGAAGTATTAGCTCCAGTTTACAGCTGGTAAACCAAGGCACAGAGAGATTAAATAACTGGTGCAGGGTCTTGTCCACAGACAGGACTTCTGGGGCCTAACCAGGGCCGGCTTTAGGCCGATTCGCCCGATTCCCTGGAATCGGGCCCCGCGCTGCGGCTGGAGCGCGGCAAGCCCCGCTCCCCCGGCTGCAGCTCCGGCTCTGGCGAGGCAAGCCCCGCGGCCCCGCTCCCCCGGCTGCAGCTCCGGCTCTGGCGAGGCAAGCCCCGCGGCCCCGCTCCCCCGGCCGCAGCTCCGGCTCTGGCGAGGCAAGCCCCGCGGCCCCGCTCCCCCGGCCGCAGCTCCGGCTCTGGCGAGGCAAGCCCCGCGGCCCCGCTCCCCCGGCCGGAGCTCCGGCTCTGGCGAGGCAAGCCCCGCGGCCCCGCTCCCCCGGCCGCAGCTCCGGCTCTGGCGCGGCAAGCCCCGCGGCCCCGCTCCCCCGGCCGCAGCTCCGGCTCTGGCGAGGCAAGCCCCGCGGCCCCGCTCCCCCGGCCGCAGCTCCGGCTCTGGCGAGGCAAGCCCCGCGGCCCCGCTCCCCTGGAATCGGGCCCCGCACTTTGTAAAGCCGGCCCTGGGCCTAACCCTTGATTTCCAGGGTCCCAATCCAGTACTGTAACGACAGGACCAGCTCTTCTCTCCAAAGCAGACACTTGTGCAATCCCAATGCTTTTATCAATCAGAAAAACAACACAATCCCAATGTGAAGCGAGGGAGGCCAAGGCTACTACCCTCTCCTTGATAGGGTGACCAGATGTCCCGATTTTATAGGGACAGTCCTGATTTTTGGGTCTTTTTCTTGTATAGGCTCCTATTACCCCCCCACCCCCCTGTCCCGATTTTTCACATTTGCTGTCTGGGCACCCTACTTGAGGGGGCCACTTAGGGATCTGGGGCAATAAAAAATTGGTCCTGCTAGTGAAGGCAGGGGGCTGGACTCAATGACCTTTTGAGGTCCCTTCCAGTTCTAGGAGATTGGTATATCTCCAATTATTATTATTATTATACTCCTTGACCCTGCCGGGCTGGGGCAGGCCATCTCTCTGGCCCTGTTCTGGAGCCGGAGACCTGGCACCCACAGCTGCACACCCGGCCCTGCCCTTGCACAAGGATGAGCAAGAGACTGGGGGGAGGCGCACAGGTCACCAGGCACAGGGGTGCAGGAACAATGTGTATAATGGAGGTGCTGAGAGCCACTGAACCAAACTGTAAACCTTGCCTATGATGGAAACCACTGCAAAGCAGGGGATGCTGCAGCACCCCTAGTTCCAGCATGGGGGGGGGAGTTGTGGGCAGCTCCCCCAGGGACCAGGGGCTCTTGGCTCCCATTGACCGTCTTGGAATCCTGGGGGGCCAGACCCGGCTTCCACGTGCCCCTCCCCCCCCGCGGGGGGCGGGGCTGCTCTCCCCGCCCCAGCATCCCGATTCCCCGCCCCCCGAGGAGGGGGAAGGGTGTGACACCGGCACCCCCCGGAACCTTCCTCCCCGGCTCCGCGCGGCAGCTGGGTTCGCTTTGAGTGTGACACGGCCCGGCCCGGCAACATGGCGGCGCCCGGCAGGTGCTGCCTGCGGAGACGTGAGTGCGGGGGGGGGCTGGAACTGAGCCGGGATCCCCCGCCCCTCCCTCCAATGCCCGTAACAGGGGTGGGGGCGCCGGGTCTGCTCCCGCGGGCGGAGCCGGCCCAGTCCGTGGGGCCGGCCCGCTCCTGCTCTGCTCGCCGGGGCCTCTGGTCTGATTGTCAGCCCGGTGCGGGAGGCTCTGCAGGGCGGGCCGGGCCGGGGCCCTGAAGTGTCTCCTCTGGCGGCTGGAGAAGGGCTGCAGAGTCTGTCTCCCCTGCAGAGGGGCAGCCGGTCTTCTCCCGCCAGACGGGCCGGCTGGAGGCAGAGCGGGGGACGCGCGTTTTGTTTTGTTTTGTTTTAAGGTGTGATTGAGACGCGGTCAGCAAAACTCCACTTCAGCGGGTGGAGGGACTCATAAGATATCAGGGTTGGAAGGGACCTCAGGAGGTCATTTAGTCCAACCGCCTGCTCAAAGCAGGGCCAATCCCCAGACAGATTTTTTACCCCAGTTCCCTAAATGGCCCCCTCAAGGATTGAACTCACAATCTTGGGTTTATCAGGCCAATGCTCAAACCACTGAGCTATAAGGGCTTTTAATAGGAATCCCAAATTAGGGAGGCTTCCTCCAGTGAGGCACAGCTGACAGGCCTTGCGCCAAGGTTTTGTTATGAATCAACAGGCAATGGAAATCTGTAAAAATAGCTTCACAAATCACATCAAAATATATCTTAAAACAAAACAAAAAACCTACCTTTCTATGCTAACTGATTAGAGTAGCAATATTATGAACTTTAATGTATTTTTTTGGTATTTTTAAACAGTTCTGGCTCAGTTTCCCAGCTATATTTTTCCCAGGATTGATCAACGTACCTCAGTAGTTCCCTGCCTTGGAAACATACCACTATCCATTAGACCCTATGCTGCTGAAAAGTGAGTGTTTGCTATATTTCTAGTAGGTTGTGTCAGTAGTCATGGGTTACACAAATGGCTTTTAAAATTCAGAAGAATTAATAATATCTTGAATATTGGTGTAAGTGGCGCTGTTGCACATATCACTAGTACAACTTATGTTATTTCCCTTTCTAATGGAGTATTAGAGGCCCTTCTGGAAGTGGCCACCTTTTGGTTAAACACTATTACTGAAGAAGGATAACTGCTTTGCCATAGTCACAGTATTTATTTTTTTAATTCACTTTTCTATATACTTGCTTATGAACAGTAAAATAAATACAAATTTACAAAACAAAATAGACTAGTAAGAATTAGTCAGTCCTACCACTGAGGCTGTTATCAAATGGACTACTGAAGGGAGGATATCAACATGAAAGCTAGTTGGTTTATAAAAATTAGTAATTTTAAGTGGTGCATATGCTCCTGCTTCTCCTGCCAGTTGGTGTGGTTTTACAATCACATTTTCCTCTTAAAAAATCTGTTGTGTGAAAGATGTACATAGATGAGAGGAAGAAAACTATGTAGACAGTACAATAAAACTTACTATACACAAAATACTGTCAAATGCTCCTAATTTCTGTCTGTTATAATAATGTGAAGTGTTGCTTGAAAAAGTAGGTGAAGTATAGTTTAATGGAAGTATGACTTTAAATGGACAACATACTTTTAATGCTCATCCTTCTATATCTATTTCTTCCTTTATGTGCTCTTCACCCTCCCATTCTCAATAGCCTTGAAAACTAGATAATGTCATGAAGGCACTTGGGGTCTGCTTGCAGAGAGCTGTTTGCAGGATTGGAACATAAGATGATGAGCAACATTCAAGTGGATTCAGGAAGGGAAGACCATGAAATATATACAACACTTGTATGAATATATGTATAGCTTTGTAATTGCATATACACCTCTACCCCGATATAATGCGGCCCGATATAACATGAATTCGGATATAACGCGATAAAGCAGTGCTCTGGGGGGGCGAGGCTGCGCTCTCTGGCGGATCAAAGCAAGTTCGATATAATGCGGTTTCACCTATAACGCGGTAAGATTTTTTTGGCTCCCGAAGACAGCGTTATATCGGGGTAGAGGTGTATATATATCAATACTCTCAATTGCCTCTTAGCCTAGCCATTAAATTTTTGCTGACTTTTGTTGTTGTAGATTTCAGTATTGTTTTTATGTGGCAGGTGCTCAGATACAATGGTGGTGGGTCACAGGATAAAATCTTAACATAAATATATGGTTGCGGTGGTAGTGGGTCTGAAGAGAGGGTATATAAATTATTTTAGTATATTCTGTGTCAGACATGCACAGAGTAGTCCGTAACTTTTATTTTTTTACAGTCGTAGATACATATGTGTACAGCATCTTCTACAAGAGCTTGGTATTATGTTGTGTTTGAATAGCAGTATGTGATCACCTGATTGGAGACTGTACCATACTGAATATGCATGAAGGAGTGGAGTTGCAAATATTACCTTAACTTTTGTGTTTTGACATAACTGTGCAACATTAATTTAGATCTTTAACACAGTCATGTGAAATGCAGAGTATCAGGTGCAAAACACCTTGAGAGTATTTATTCCCAAACACTTAGTGCCTGATTTTTCCAGAGGTATTGAGCAGCTACAGCTCCCATTGACTTTGACAGGAATTGTAGTTACTCAGCACCTTTAAAAATCAGGACCTTCACTTTTAAAGATAGCAAAGAATTGCTTAGGAGTAAACTGCTCTTTTTCCTGCTATGAGAGCATTCTGATTTCTGTTATGATCATGTGACAATCCTTGAGAACCCTACTTTCTCTCTCCTTTGTGATGATAACCAAAGTCTCTCGTAAAAATAGACCAATTCCCTTCCTTAATAAAAACAAAATTTAAAATTCAATAGATTATAGAGCAGTGGTTCCTAAACTAGGGGCGCGGCTTGTTCAGGGTAAGCCCCTGGCGGGCCGGGCCGGTTTGTTTACCTGCCGCGTCCGCAGGTTTGGCCGATCGCAGCTCCCAGTGGCCGCAGTTCGCCACTCCAGGCCAATGGGGGCTGTGGGAAGCAGCGGCCAGCACGTCCCTTGGCCCGCGCCACTTCCTGCAGCTCCCATTGGCCGAGAACAGCGAACCGCAGCCACTGGGAGCTGCAATCGGCCGAACTTGCGGACGCGGCAGGTAAACAAACGGGCCCCGCCCGCCAGGGGTTTACTCTGAACAAGCCGCGCCCCTAGTTTGGGAACCACTGCTATAGAGCCTAAGAGATGTTAAATGTTTACTTTGCAGAACCATAGCCAAACCTACTGGATTCCCCAAAATGGGATTCTTAAAAGTAGAGAAAACTTAAGGAAGTTGCAGAGAGCTGTAAGGAGGAGGGTGGAGAGGGCTGATCATTTATGACCCACATTGGGTAAAACAGATTTATTTGGTCTGTCTGGGTAGCCAGTCTTAAATGGCTTCTACTGTACTAGTTGTAATGGGTTACAATATCTTTCCCATATACACAGAATATGGGATTGTTCAGTATGGCGCTGAATTAATTCCTTCCTACAGGAAATTAATGGAAACTGGCAAAGATGACAAAGCATATTCACCTTGCTAGCTTCCGGATAGTCTTAAAATAGGGCGGGGGAACTAACTCCTACAGATCTGTGAGTAAATAGGATTGCCAGGATAATGTCCCACTTGCCTTTTTTTTTTAGAAGAAAGTCTTGATGCTTTTGGAAGTGTTTATTTGAATTTCTAAAAGTGGAACTCGTCCTTTTTGTAATACCTGAAACGACAACTTCAGAGTTGGAATTTCAATTTGTTTTTTGCCATTAAATACAAATTAAGTGGTAACACTTGAATTCGGATATAACGCGGTAAAGCAGTGCTCCGGGGTGGCGAGGCTGCGCACTCTGGCGGATCAAAGCAAGTTCGATATAATTAATGGAATGCAACTTGTGCACTAACATTGGCAGATCAGTGGTGAAGCCAACACAGTTATCTAAATTAACCTTTGAGCCAAAGCCAAGATATTTTGCTCTGATATTTATCTAGGGAGTCAGTCATTATCAGAGCACAAATTCAGATTCCAAAGTCGTTAGTGCTCTTTCACTAAACTGATTGCACAAAAACAGATTTTAAAGCTTCTGATTTCTGAGGGGATATTCAGGATTGTTGCCATGATGAGGTGGGAGCTACATCCCACAGGAAACTTGAAGCCAGGAAGAAAATAACATTGTAATGTTTAATTCTTTAGGAATTTTTACTGGATTACTGAGGCAGATTGGTTTGGAGGGATTATGATTTTTTTAACAGGTGCTATGTTCTGATTATTTAAATCTTCATTAAGATGACTAGCAAAGTCCATCTGTGACCATACTCATAGTCGGTCACTAGGTAATCTAGCATCTCTTGCTTCGTAGCCTTTGAGGTTCAGTTTCATTAATAGCCTTTTGGTTCTGATTTGTCTTTACTCTTCCTCCTATGTTTACAGTAGATGGGTGGGCGGAGCAGGTGGGAAGTCAAGTGCAGTTTTGTTGGATTGACATTTCATGAGTTGACTTGGCCACACAAGACATTGCTTTTTATTGAGATGCAGTTTCAACTAAACTCTTTTGTATTCAAGTACGTACTAAGCATTAAGGTTAATGGTCTTATATTTATCATTTTGATTTGCAAAAGAACTGCAAAAAAAGGTTCAAAGGATGCCAAGCAGAAAACTTCAGATGCAGAGCCAGCAAAAAAAAAGAACACTTACAGACGAAAGTTAGCAAGCAAGCCAGTGGATGATGTGTATTTAACATGGTTGTATGAAAGGCCAGTCTATGAGGCAGAGGTGGCTGTGGACATGCTGAAGAAGTTTCAGCAATTGGACTTCACTTACCCAAAACAATATGTATATGCTAACATCACTCTGGATATGATGCTAGAGAAGAAGGTATGTTGACAGTACCTACAGATTTGCAGTTGTGATATTTTAAGAAACTACCTTTCTTAATTGTAAGCGAAAGAAATGCAATATGGTGAAGTCTTTCCTGTCATCTTGCTCTGGCTCATCCTCCAAACCTCTTTCACATTTTGCGACGTGTTTATGCCAGGTATTCAGTGGTCTTTCCTAGACGACACTGTGCTTTGGCAGAACTGTACATGGTATCTTTCAAATTCAGGAATTAAGATGTTGTTTCCTCCGGTAATCAACAATTTCTGTTCTTCTTCTAATGTTTTAAAGGCTGCTGTATAGTTAAAGTCCTATTCCAAGACACAACCTATTTTGATAATGATTATCTGTGTTCATATAGTCCCTTTAGAAGATTTGTATAGTTTAAAAGTTGGCGTCTGGTCATGGAAAAATCCTGTATATTCTCTCTCTCTCTTTCCCCCCCTTGCTAGTGCTGTTCACATTGTGCTGTATTGAACAGCAATCCACATCTAATCCCCTACTGTTCCTGGGTGCGCTCCTTACAGGAAGGAGAGTAGAGACAATAATTTTCTTTCCTCTTTCCCCTCCTGTTTTTATTTCACTTCCTTCTGCCCTTGGTGAATGTTGTCACTTCTCTCTTGGCAGCACGACGGGAAAAGCAGCGTGTATGGGAATGGCATAGGCACCTTCCTTGTTTTGAGGGAGTAATAAATTGAACTAGAGGGACAAAAATACAGAAGTGTGTAAAGTGTCAATTCGTTCTATTCTCGTATTTCAAGTAATGCATTTTAGGCTATCTAGTTGTCAAGTCAACAGCTTACTTAACATACCAAAAATAATTTATAGGTAGAGCTGTTCTTCTTTATTTGTAATTTCAGTAGTTCGTAGTCAACTTACAACACAAATGTTAGTACATAGTGGACCAGCTCCACACAAGTGGGAAAAATATACAAAAAAACCTTTTGTATAAACCAAGTTCCAGTTAGGCTTTAGATGTACTACAGTAAGATAGTTTTAAATTTGCACCAACCACTTGTTTTTTTTATATCATTAGAAAAAAGTGGATCAGTTTGTCGGCACCATTCTTCTACCATATCCTTTTGCAACTGAAATCAATAAAGTGATGGTATTCACAGAGGTGAGTAAACGTGTTATTTAAAAGTCCTGCGTTTCAGATATTTTATGTATACAACAAATGTTTAGAACATGGTTCACTTTTGTATTTCTGTAGGACCTTTCGTTCTGAAGGATCCCAAAGTGTTTTACAAAGTTCCTTGGGCCAGGAACTACCTCTGGCTCTGATTGCTTAGCAATTTAATACATTTATTCCTACTTTTTGTGGTTCTCCTGTCTTGTGTATGTACACTTATCTGTTAGCAGAATATTCTAGTACTGTAAATTTAAGAGGAATTGAGTACCAAGGCTGAAGCAACTCATAATGGAGTTCTTGTAACCTAATGCGGGCTAAAGGAAGTGTCCTTTTGCTTGTTAGAATCCATTGCTGTTTTTCTCATTTTCCCCATTTGTCCATAATTATTTTTCACCTTTATTTATTTAAACTTCAATTTATATAATATAAAGTTTGTGCCTCTGTATTTGGTTTGTCTTAATACCAAATGCTCAATCTTTTAGTTGCCCTCCCTAAACCTTTTCTCCTTTCTTTCAAGACTGCCAAATGCCTGGCTTATGTACATAATAGAAAACTAATATTTTGGAATAAGTCTTTTATAGAACTTTTGCAGATACATTTCATTTAGAGTACTTAAATGCTCATGAAAGGTCCTGCATTAACAGCCCTATGTACCACAAATCTTCACTTATCCACAGAATAGGTACAGCACAAGCATTGGCAGAACCTATGCTGCAGTCTAATAGCAGCCATTTTTTTCAGGCACAAGATGAGCTATCACAAAAATAGACCAAAATTTAAGCCAAATAAATATTTTGCATCGGGCCCTGGAGCTTGTTAGTGTAATTGTAGAAAATCATCAAAGGGAGCAAATTTCATCAAATGTGAGAGCCCTGCTACCACTTCTGGAGAGTTCAGCTGTAAAGGCTTCCAGCTGCCTTTAATAGTTTTAACAGGGTATAAAATGAAAAGCAATCTCCCAAACAACCATATCAAAGACCATTTAAGGTTGTAAGGATAATGATCACCCAGAAGATAGCAGGAAACCACTGCAGAAACTTGAGTCCAAGTGTTCTATAGTCAAGCCATCACTCAGACAAGCAACAGCATTCTACCCACAAGCTCCACCTAGTGTAGATTGCAACGGTAGCCCTAAGCAGAATGCAGTAGAGTAGTCTAATATCAAGTGACAGAGACATGAATCATGGTTGTATTGCCTGTACTGGAAAAGAATACCTGCAGCATCCTGGCTATCTATAGATAATGAAAGGCACTAGGGGCCAGCTTGCCAACTGAGAATTCAGGGACAGTAATGATTCCAGTAGGACCTCTAATATGTGAGCTATTTTAGTAAAAGGTGGGCATAGTGTGCATCCTTCTTAGGAGGTTCTGAATATTCCTGCCATTATTTTCTGACTCTCTCTCCTAACAAAAGCTTCCACTTGTCATCCAGTTTGCTTTCATCAAGGTCCCTGCCTAAGTCAAATAACTTGGAAAGAAATGATTTTGTAGAATCAGAGTTAAATGGAAGATGTAGAACTGAGTATCCCCAGCAGATTGATGATACTGCGGCTCAGAAACTTCTCTCTCTCATTGTACGATTTGCATAGTGGATAAGAGTGTGACAGAATGCAACTCATTGTGACTCTTCATATGTGAGCACCTGGGGGAGGACAAATAGTTCCCCCGGAATCTACCCACCAGGACCCCTCTGAGAAGAAAGTGTGAAGCTATGTAATTTCTTTTTTTATAAAAACTAAACACGACTTTACAATAGCTCATGTAAGCAAGCCATTAATATCTCATCAATGGTATTAAAAGCTGTTGACAGATCACTAGATGATATTGATGGTCTCTGTTCAGTACTGAGATCTGAAAGTAAATTAATTGGATCACGTGTAGAGAATGAATGAGTAATTTCCAAACATCTTTTCAAGTAAAGGTCTCTTCAGTATTTGTTTAATGGTAGCTTGTTCACCTCAAGGAAGTTATTAACAATCATCTTCACTAGTGCACTAAAACTTTCTCCAATTTTTCTTTAAAGGATAAGACTCCATCTAGCAGATGGCTGGTTGCTTCATCCTGATCATGGAGAAAGAAAGCAAGAAACTGAGTGAAAACTACCCAGCATAAATTGTTAACATTTCCTGTCTCACTGTATGTAACACTATTCTCTAGATTTGGTGAGATCATGGCAAAGATTTTGTTGCCACTCCTTACTGGGACCTGATTAAAATTTGTGAATTAGAGAGAAAGCTTCCACTAAAGATCCCCAGAGCCACCTATCTCTAAACTTCACTAGTTTTTAAACAGTTGTTCTGATCTGATAGTTTCATGTTTAACTCACAAGTGAGTTGGTTTTTCATTCGGTGCATATGGCTGTGCTGGCGAAATCATTCTACTGTTGATGACATTGCAGTAATAACAGAATGGTTGCTAGTACATATGTTATATCTGGGCTATCGTTTTTTGTTTTGTTACAGAAAGCAGAAGAAATTAAAATAGCAAAAGAAAATGGAGCTGCTTTTGCGGGAGGGACTGAATTAATCCAAAAGGTATTTTTTTTATAATCGTGTAAATTGCATTTTTCACTTTACAAAAACTCTGTCAAGGCTGGGAAGCTTTACCCTTGTAAGTTTCAGTGGTCTAAACTGAGAGGTGAGACAAACGATGGTGTTAAACTCATTCTAGTTTACTGACATGTAAGTAGATGTAACACATGCTCTGATAAGGAAGGAGAATGGGGTTGTAAGAAGAAAAGTAAGCAATGGGAATATGTTATAAGATGTAAGATAAAACAGGTATGCCCTCCTTTACCTTAGTCTTCTATTGGTCGCTTTAAAGGAGTTGTTTTCAACCTTTCATTTGTGGATCCCTAAGTAATTTCAAATGGAGGTGCATAGTCTGCAGACCTCCAGGGATCCATGGACCACAGGTTGAAAACCACTGTTCTATAGTAATAGCAATCTTTTGCAGACCCCTTAGACATCGTCTGCAGACCCCAGGTTGAAAACCACTGTTTTAAAGGAAGCTTGCTGGGTTTTTTTTTTTTTTTTTTTTTTCCTTTAGCCTTTTCTGGCAATGAAAATAAAGCCTATTTTATTTTTTACAATTTAAAAAAATTACTTATGGAGTGTAATTTTCCATTGCTCTCTAAAGCTTACAAACCAGTATATTTAGATCTTAGTTTTACATTCTCTTGTGGTTGGCTTTAAGAATGTGATCTTTCTAAAAACTACGAAGTTGGTTCCAAGAACTCTTTAAAGCAGGAACTTTGTCTTCCCTAGTACAGAACTTAGCACTCTTTGACACTGCATTGGTCATATTGCCAAATGTTTAAAGTCTGATGGCTGAGAAACACAAGAGACAGAAGGCTTTTTCTTTCCTGAGGGTACACCTCTACCTCGATATAACGCTGTCCTCGGGAGCCAAAAAATATTACCGCGTTATATTGAACTTGCCTTGATCCACTGGAATGCGCAGCCCGCCCCCCCGGAGCACTGCTTTACCGCGTTCTATCCAAATTTGTGTTATATCGAGGTAGCGGTGTATTTTATTTTTTAATTCTGAGCATTTTATCTCAAAAATAAATATTACTTGCATTTTTAAATATACTTATCTCTCTGTATATTGCAGACTTTCACATAATTATTCTGTCTTTTTTAATTTCAGATTTTGGATGACGAAATCAATGCAGATTTTTACATAGCCGTTCCTGAAATAATAGCAAAGCTTCTACCTTTAAAAAACAAACTAAGAAAAAAATTTCCAAAGACTAACAGAAGTAAGGCATTTTCATTAAATATTATTTTATATATATTAAATATTTAATCACATTAATGTATTAATATTAAATAAGCCTTTGAGCAGGAGCTTTCTCTTGAAACAATTTAATCAGCCTGTTAATTTAGGAAATGAAGCTGTGTAAAATGTATATCTGGAATGAAGTCTTTTACTGACTGGTGAGAGGATCTTTACCGAGTTTGATTGTGATTTGAGACCAATATGATCTTTGAAAAATCTGGTACTCTGAGCCAGTTCTTCAGTTTAAATGAACTTGAGTTTAGAGTCAAGCCCTATTTGTGTAAACTTATGGGAACTATTCATATGCAAGAAACCACTTATAGTGAGAGATCTACTTAGAGAAATACGTGCAAAGTCACATACTTTGAAACTTACATGTTGCAAAGAACTGAACTATGCTTATAATAAACTTCTGCTTATAGCAAAGTTCTGTGGGGGAAAATGTTTTCACTAAAACAGTGAAAAATGTGCGTAAATTTTGTGTAGTCACTTGCACCACAACTTACCAGTTATTTGTATGTTTTGCCCACTTCTTAACCACATTTGAATGGCATCTGTCTTTAACCTATTTCTCTTTCACAATTATTTTCTTGATATGTATGGCTTGTTTCTTCATGATGCTATAAATATTCCCTCTCTTGGTATCAGATCTCCCACAACAACAAACATCATTCTTTAAAATATCTTTCTCTGTTTTTTGACCTTCCTTTGTTTCCAAATGATCTTCATTTGTTACTTCTAACATGATCCAAATTAAAATCCTGCTGCTGTTCAAGCATTCGTTTTTTTTCTTGCTAACATTGTTATGCACTGAAAGTTTCAATCAAGAACTTTTCCTCATCTTTAGTGTTTTCTTCCCTCCACAACTGTCTGCACAATGTATTTACAAGCAGGCAGACAACATTTAAATATTTGGAGCAAACGACTACCCTGTCAAAAATGTAACAGACCTCTCTCTACAGATGTGCATTAGAACACGTGAAAGCCTATATTGTGGCCTTAAGAGATTATTCAGTTTCTAGTTTAGCAACACCTGATTTCTGTTACAGCCAACAAAAAACATGGGTAAAATAGAGTTTACATTTCAAACAAGCACATGACATTATAAGCCAAATAGGCCCTTGCAGCTCAGCTGTTTTTTCTCTTCTTGTTACTTGTTCTTGTTTCTCTTCTTGATACTGGGTGTACCGTATCTATCTTGGCTGGATTGAGTCAGCACATTGTATAAAATGTCTAATACTGTCACTTACTAACTATGTTTTGATCATCTTGTGATATTTTAAGAATATACAGGTTTGTTTTGTTTTTTCTGTTTAATTTCAGTTTAGAAATATATTTTCCAAACCAGGTCTCTAACTGGTGTAATAAGGCTGTGTTGCAAGAGACTTCATTTTTATAAAGCTCTACTACAGGCTTTTCATCTTAAATTATCTTGATATATTTCTTGCAGATAAATTACATCCTGTTATAGAAATATTCATGTGCAGTAATTAGTGATTAAAAGTACATCGGCTCCTAAAACAACTCAGTCTAACCTAGGGATGGAAAGGTATAGAATAGGGGTCCATTGGGGGCCCTGACCCTGTCCTCAGCATCCTGCAGGTGTGTCAAGGAGGATGATGGTTTCTTGTCTTGATTATCTTTAGAGGGAACACTTTTAACTCTCTCATTTTGGTGGTACTAGATGTACGGACGCTAATACTTTCTTCCTCTTTTTGTTTTTCTAATTAGATTCTCTGGGCCGTGACATTCCAAAAATGCTGGAACTCTTTAAAGTGGGCCATGAGTATATGGTAGAAGAGGAGAATCTTATCGAGACAAGAATAGCAACGGTACGCTCTACAAAGAATTTTTTAGCAAATAATTCATGTACTTTCCTTTATTTTTTAGCGCAGTAGTTAATAATTTACTGAAAGATACACGGTATGCCATTGGTAACCTGAATGTTTTGTAGCTTTTTAGGAATGTGGTTCACTAACCAGTTAACTAAATACATTGTGCTGTTGAATGATTTAAGTTAGAGCAGTTCCTGTAAATCATTAAACCTCTGCTAATATAAGAGTTTTCCTATTTAAAAAATTAGGAAAGCAAGCTATGCCTAACACACCAAGAAATGAAAGTTGTCAGAAATAGTCTTGTGATGCATGACAATTTGCCACCATCTTGTAATGGACAGTAATGCTAAACGAAAGCATGGGATAAAACTCAAATATTACTAGGACCTCTATTCCAGACAGATTCTTGGGAGCGGTGTTTAACTTTAATACTTCAGTATCATGCCATTTAAGATTTTGCACTTGAACCTTTTCAGTTCCTCCACAGTAGAACAAGCTCACAATAATTCATATTTTGACTTTTTGGGTCACTGATCATTTTGCTTTTTCTTAGTTTTAATCTCCAGGGTGTTTTCTGTTGATGTAAAAATGTTCTGCCTTATTTGTATAGGCAGATCCAGAAGTACTTGCTGCATATACCTTAATAAGTTGTATAGGCTTTTTATTGCATTTAAAGTCCTGTCTGTATGACCACATTTTAAAAAAGTTTTAGTTTTGGAAATATCTGCCACATCATATAGTACATTTGTATATTGAATACTGTGTGTTTTTTAAACCTGATTTCTCGTGCTATAGTATCTTTATAATCTTTCATTTCCCCCCTCCCTTTTCAATGTTGCTTTCCTTATCTCTTTGTCTGCTACCTTTCCTGCTCTGGGTTCTGTGTTTCTGTTCTGTACTTGTTTCTTTCCTCAAGACTCTCCCTCTTTCTCCCCCCTCCCCATTTTTTTTTCTTTCTCCTTAGCTGTCTGCCCTGCCTGACTCTGCTTTGCTTTGTGTACTGATGCCAGCAAAATGAAATTTACAAGCTTTTCTGGTAGTGTTTCAAGGATCAAGAATCTTCCAAAGTCTAATTAGATGGTTCTGCATGTCAGTCAGGATTTGATCCTCCTCTTAATATTTGAAACTGAAGTTCCATGAACATTTTCCTCATGAGACGTATTGCAAGTTTCATAGAAGTTGAAAATTCCCTTTATGTTCAACAGTTTTTCTAAAATCTTAGGTCAGCGCTCAGAACAGTTTACCATGTCTTGTACAAAGTATGGGTCAGATTGTGAGTTCCTCTGGAGAAGGGGCACAGAGGGGTCAATGACCTGGGAAATGTATTTGTATTGTAGTGGTGCCTAGGAACCCTGATCAGGGCCTCATTGTGCTAGGTACTGTACAAACACACAGCACAAAGATGGCCCAAGGAACTTACAATCTAAATACAAGACGAGAGACAACAGGTGGATACAGAAGGCAGACTGGGGAATTCCAAGGGAACAGTGAGATAATTGAAAACTGTGCGGAATTTGGGACTCGAGGAGTTTGTAGGGAACAAAGCCTGCCCCAATCCCTATGGATCCTTAGGAAAGGGTGAACTCAGATATATGGAGATCTCCACACTAATCATTGCTTGTCCTCCCTTCTCTGATGCACATTTGCTTCAGAGCTCCTGTATGAGCCTTGCAGCTATTTCCCCTGAGGCTGCTAAGCAGCTGCTGTTGTGGGGATCCAGAAGCAAGTAGTGAAACTCCAAACCTAAGTAACTTTCACTCAGGCTTCTGTGCAGTAGTCCAAATGATCAGCAGGAGACTGTGTGATTGGTGTCCAGCCCTCTGCTCTGCTCCTAGCCGTATCCTGAAACCCCACAGAACCTCTTCCATGTGGCGCGCCAGAAGAGGGCCCATCAGTTGGATGCTGGGAAGGAGACAGTGCTATGGAAGATGTGTACCTCCCTGTAACAGGGTGACAAGATCTAGGACCCTGCATAGAAATTCAGGGCTCTTCTCCTGAATTCTCCTAGTCTCCGGTGCGAGAATCCTGCTTAGAGAAGAGTACATTCTGCTGACTCTCACTACGTAACACCGATCCTTACTAGAGTAGCAATGAGGTTTTGTCTATGCTAGGCTTTCTTTTCCTGAAACATTTCCCAGTGTTGCTAACACTAATGCAGCTCCACAGGTAGGAAAGCTAGTTCAGACAAGACTCTGGGAGCTTGCTGGCATTTTTACCGCCGTGTAGTGTAGACATGCTCACTATTAAATAAAGAACTGTTAAATTTAAATCTTGAGAGTGATAACATAATTACAAACTGCAGTAAAGGGTAAAGCTGCATTGCAGTACTTCCAAATAACAACAGCACACTACTTCCAGCCCACCTTTCAGCCAAGGTGGCCTTTCTCAAAGAGAAAGCAGAAAAGAGACTCTGCAGTGTTACTATCTTAAATTGTCCATTAATCTGGTCTGACCTATTGTTCAATGTCACACCTCTCTTCCACGCAAGTCAGCAGTTGTGATGTTTTCCAGTCTAATAAATAATTGAGATGTTTGAGAGGAGCTAGAGAAGTGATGACAGCTGTGTTCAGTTCGCAAAATCTAGAGTGATGGAACCTGAGATGGAGAAATCGTGTGTTCCCATTTTTCTCCATCTCCCAAAAGGACCCATTTAGCAACCATAATCTTTCCAGCTGCAGAGGATAAAATGGGACTATATTTGGATGGTTTAAAACTGTTCTTTAAGATGGATAGGTTGCTGTTGATAATACAAAACATTTCCCTTTCTCCAAAGCTGTGTTTGTTGCATTCACAAAATTCTCAGCCTTCCTGACTTAGTGAGTGAGACCAGGAATTTAACGCAGGTCTCCTTTCATCTATGCAAAGAGCTTCCAGAGAGTTGTCTTGGATAGAGGGGCAGTCTCTGTACAGTATATTTTGCAGCGTTTAATTTCCTTGAAATAGAAAGTTAGAAATGGCCTGTTCCAAAGAATATAGTTGTTATAGCACCATCATTTTCACTGGTATGATTAAAGAGCTTATAGCTATTTTCATTACAGATTTCTGGTTTCATTGGCTTATAACTAAACAGTAAAAATTTAAATAAAAATGAGTACAAATAAAAAATAAGTGTAAAGGACATTAGTTGTAAAAGCCAACATATAAAAGGAAATAGAGTTAAGTCTGGAAACCTGAGATCCTTGCTTCCACTTAAAATGCATACTATTCTTTTTCCTCCCACAGTAACATGACTTAAGGCCAGAAGTTAGTGCTCTTTTTTTAATCGTAGATATTTTGTTTTATGAACTTGTAAAAACCCAGCTGTTGCCTTTTGTGTGTTGGCAAGACAAATCCAGGGTAATTTTATTATGTTGTCTTGTCTTTGGTAAGACAGAAAACGAATCGACTTAACAATGAATTTTAGTACCTGGTTGAGCTGTTCTTTCTTTCAGGTCTCAAATGTAAGGGCTGTCTTCACATTGAGTTATTCAGGAAAGCTATTCCTGAATAACTCCATGTGTGGACAATCTCAGCCCAGTATAAGGGTGCCTTGTTCCTGTTTAACTTAGGGCAGGTCTGCACTACCCGCCGGATCGGTGGGTAACAATCAATCTATCAGGGGTCGATTTATCGCGTCTACTCTAGACGTGATAAATCGATCCCCGAGCGCTCTCCCCGCAAGCGGAGTTGACGGGGAAGCGGCAGCAGTTGACTCAGCGCCGTGAAGACGCCGCGGTAAGTCAACCTAAATACGTCGACTTCAGCTACGCTATTTTCGTAGCTGAAATTGTGTATCTTAGGTCGATTTCCACCCCCCACCCTCCCAGTGTAGACTGGGGCTTAGCCATTGCTAAACAGGAACATGGCACCCTTATTCTGGACTGAGTGTGTCCACACATGGAGTTATTCAGGAACAGCTATTCCTGAATAACTTCATGTGTAGACAAACCCCGAGTGGGAGAAGTAGTGAGCCTTTTAAAATTATTTAACTTCAATGGGAGTTGAAGGCACTAGCACCTTATAGTATTTGGCCCTTGTATTTCTTATTCTTAAAGGAGTTCTGAGCTAGAACTCTTGACAGCATTAATCAGACTGCAGTTTAATTACTCTTATAGAAAAAAGCAATGATGTCTCTCACAGAAGATGCTAGTGATGCCAAAAGGCTCAAATGTGGGTTAAAATAAAGTAAACAAGTACAGATGGTTGCTCTGAAAGCAGAGTTAAATTATATGATAAAATTAAAATGCCTGCAGTCTTGGGAGCATGTTGGAGCAAGGAAGAACCAAAATGAAATTGAAATAAATGTGTTAGAGTATTGAAGCATCAGGATAAAGGCCCTATGTATTCTAGCAAACTTTCTAGTCACAATTCTTCACTGGATGGGAGCAACAATAGAGACTATAGTTAAGATAGGACTCAGACTAACCCTGTGGTGAGTGGTTAAAAANACCTAGGCGGTCGCCTAGGGCGCTGCTCTTTTGGGGGCGCCGGCGCCCCCGCCGCCCGTAGAAATTTGGGGGCGGGGCCTTCCGCCGCCGCTGTTGGGGGCGGGATTTCGGGGGCGGGACCTGCCGCCGCCTAGGGCGCCGGCGAAGCTGGCGCCGCTACTGGATAGGACTCAGACTAACCCTGTGGTGAGTGGTTAAAAGCACTTGAGTCCTGTCCACATGATAGCTTCTGTCGTTGCTCTCATGGTGAATTACAGCTACAGAGTTGGCTAGCTTACTAGACAGAGGCTTCTACTAGGATAACTGTTGTTCCATTGGTTGAGCAAGCAGCTGGCAGTGGGATGCATATACTTTGTCGAAGGCTACAAAACTACAAATGCCATTGTGGTACAAAGCAACCGGCGCATGGCTACCCATTGCATTACATTAATTGTAAAGGGCCAAATTATCCCCCATTGTGGTGCTCTGTAGATAGATAGATAGAAGGTACAAAACTCACAGTTTCCACCACATTACTATCATTAGTTTTGTGGGGAGCATTGTTTAGCCCCAGTGATATAGGTAGTATATCTGTCCCTTTGTTTTGGGGTGACCTGCAAAGGAACAGAACCTCGGAAATGATTCCCGCCTACCCCCTAACATTTGCATGACAGCATGGCTTCTGCAGAATCCATGCTCCTGTGTGTTCCTACTGCCTGCTGCTTTGACTCTCCTTTTCCTCTTGTTCTCCGGACGGGTGGTTCAGATCCTTCAGGAAAACCGAAAATAAGATGGTGCTGATTAAATCAGTGTTCTCGCGCTTGCCGATTCTCCCCCAAACACAAGTATTCAACCAGTGGCATGACACTGTGAAGAGTGGCAAACAGCACTAGGGGGGCTTTCGGCTCAGGGAAAAGAGAGACATCGTTCCATTCTCTCTCCCCGCATCCCTCCCCCCCGTTCCACTGCCATCCCCCCAGTGGCTCTGCAGGATCGGAGTCCCCTGCACTAGTGGAAGTGAAGGGGCTGTTCTAGTTCCTTCTCTGCTTTATATAATGAGATCTTTGACTTCCACAAATATCCTCATAAAGGAGTTTATTATGCCGTGCTCCTGAAATGAAAAACAAAATCACTTACGGGTAGGTCTCTATAAAGCTTACTATAAAAAAAGTGCAATTAATGTTTCATACCAAGAGGGTATTCAAGGGCACTTTGTCTGTAGATTTCAGCATACTGGATTGTTTCATGTGCTGAAATTAAAAGAATAAAACTGGTTTCATTTGAGTATTATATAGACACATCTAGAAGCTGTGGATCGTATTGGGATCCTGGTCACTTTCCCACCCCTAATTAGGGGGGAAATGTTTACAGGGCAAGAATTGCATGGCAATTTGAACTCCATGAAGGAGTCTCAATATTCGCTATGAGATGGGGGGGAAAGGACTGTGCTTAGACTTCTCCAATAGAGGCAGTATGGATAGATGAGCATTGAACTCGTGTGATAAAGAACCATGTTTGTGGGAATTTCTCTTCTGTTCCTTACTTACAATGAAATTCTTAGTTGACAAATATTATGCAGACTCTTATGGACTCTCAGCTATGATATTGCATTAGAGGAAACCTATCCAGAGCCCCTTACTGTGCCTCTTCTCTTTAAACCAATTATGAATAAAAATGATGGCTAAGAAAAAGAGAAGTACAGCATGAGCACTAAGGCCCCAAACCTGAGAACCTTACTCAGGCAGAATTCTTGTTAAATTAAATTGGAGTTCTGCCTGAGTGAGGACCTCAGGTAGGGTCCTTAGTGTTTACGCTGTATTTCTTTTTCCTATCCAGCTTTTTTACTCAACTTTATTTAAAGAGAGCAGCCACTGTAAGGATCTCAGTGTAGGTTCCTTCTGATACAACTAATGTACAGTGAGAAATTGGCCAGCTTTCTAGTTTGTCACTGTGAAATAAGCCATAAATAATCAGACTCTGTTTTGGGGGCAGACACTTTCTTTTTTTAATGACCGATTTTTAGTAGCAGCTCTTGAACGTTAGTAAAGTTGGGCCTGCCTTTTATTAATAAGATCACTAAAATTCTAATTATTTGAGAACTGCTATCTTTATTTTTTTGAGGCTGAGCTCTTATTTTTCATAGGGGAAACTGTCATAGAAAAACCGAAGGCTGGAAAATGTATTGGCTAAATCGGCACTAATGCATGTTTGTTCTAGACACCTCACTCAGGAAAAAGATAGCACACAATAAAATGGAAGGTGGATTGATTTGCTTTGCTGTGTTTGGCTCCCTGGTATGGATTATTGTGGGAATGTATCTTACATGCATTGCTCTCTTATATTCAGTTTGCTGCAAAAACAGAAATGATGACTGAGACTGAGGGCCAGGTTTTACCTTCTTCGAAACTCTTGAACATTGTATGAAATGAATTTGACTGAATGCGAGTTGCAACTGCAAAGAAAGAAAAGCTCTCTTCTGTGAGATGGTGCTTTGTATTTGTATTTGCCTTGCCTTTTAGAACAAAAGGCATGGGAACTCAGCTGAGTATGATGAGACTATTAAACACTGGAGAGGAGAGGGTAATTGAACTGACTTTGTGAATTAACTATGAAAAGTAAGATGAGATAGCTATGTCTCAGACTTTTTGGGCAGGGGGAGCAGAGAGGGAAGTCAATCCCCTCTGGTTGGATTATATCATTTAATTTAGCACCATAGAGGACTGGGCCCTACATATGCATATACCGTATATACTCGTTCATTAGCCCGTTCGTTTATAAGCCGACCCNGATTATATCATTTAATTTAGCACCATAGAGGACTGGGCCCTACATATGCATATACCGTATACACTCGTTCATTAGCCCGTTCGTTTATAAGCCGACCCCCAAGATGGCTAGGTAAAAATAGCAAAAACGGTATGACCCTTTCATAAGCCGACCCTATATTTCAGGGGTTGGAAAACTTTGGTTCCCGGCCGTCAGGGTAAGCCGCTGGCGGGGCGGGACGTTTTATTTACTTGGAGCGTCAGCAGGCATGGAGCCCCTCAGCTCCCTGTGGACGCGGTTCGCACTTCCCGCAGCTCCCATTGGCTGGGAACGGTGATCTGCGGCCACAGGGAGCTGAGGGGCTCCGTGCCTGCAGATGCTCCAGGTAAACAAAACGCCAATGTATTAGATATTCAATTCAATGATTCCATAGAGTTTAAAATCATCAAATTTTGGTGTAGACCCATTTATAAGCCGACCCCCACTCTGATGCGTCACTTTTTTACCAAAAATATTCGGCTTATGAACGAGTATATACGGTAGCTTTGTTTTTAGTGAGATGTTCCATTTATTCTTTTTCCTTAACAAGCAACATATTACTGTGTTTCTAAGAGCCCCCCATATTTACCAACCACATCCTCCACAAACTATATCACAACCAGTAAAATTGTGACATGGGTTAAATAAATAGGCTTAGAGGGTTTGGGGTGTTTTTTGTTTTTATTTTTCGCTTGTGGAGCACAGGCATGACAGTTTATAGTAGGTCCTTTGGACAGGAAACCTGAAAATGGATATTTACAGGAGAGATGTCAATTTTATTAATTTAACTAAAGACTTTATTGAGAGAGTGTTTCATAAATGAAACAAAATGGCAAATTTCACTCCAGTGCAAGAAATTTCATGGAAATAGACATATTTTTTGCTACGGGTTTTGTCAATCAAAATTCTTGCAAGCATTTAAGTTTGTAAAATAAATTCTAAGTGAAGACCTAATATTTCATGTTAGCGTTAAATTATATAGTATGCACAGCCAAACTTTTCCCCTTCAAGAATAATTGGACAACCTGTTTGCTAACAAGGCACTAAAATTGGAATGCATTCATAAAGTGCTATAGACTTTGAAGCAGTTGCGAAACTGTTTGTTTTCCTCATGTCCCATAAAAATCAGAAGGTAGTTCCCTCAGCCTTAATGTAAAACAAATGCATTTTCGTGTACCGTTATGCCTCTGTAAATTGCAAACTCTTCTGTGTCTCTAAAAATTCTGCCTCCTTTATTAGAAAAAGGTTTTGTTTTTTTTTATATAAGAAATAGAAGAGGTATGCTATTTAATCAGTGTTGCAGAATTTAAAATCATTTGTTTGGGAGGGAAAAACAGTGGAGGTATGTTGCTTATCCCCTTAGTGTATAGCTTTTTACACATTAGGAGACTGTTTTTAAAAAAAAACAAATAGAAGTACGGGCTTATATTTTCAAAAGTGGCTAGTGTTTTTTGGATTCCCAATTTGAAACTTCTTTAAGGGCCTGATATTCAGAAAGTGCTGAGCACCTATCCCCTGAAAATCAGGACCCTTTAAATTGTCTCAAATTGAGCAACCAAAACTCATTAGTTACGTCTGAAAAATTAGGTCTCCGTGCATAAAATGTGGTTCAGATGAGATCCAAGTGTCAAACACAACTGAATACCGTATTAGGAGCATGCAATATCAGTAGGAAAATAGCAGATGAATCTGATGTTTATATGAGTTGATGCTTATGAGTTGGAACAGCAGTTTAGTAATAAGAGAAATGTAGAAGTTTTGAGATTACGGTTAGACAGCCTACTTTAATACGGTACCCCAACACCCATGAATGTTGTAACATCTGGTGCATCGACCTTCTTAACCTAGTATGGATTTTAATTCTAAACTTTTTTGCAGTTTTTTTTTTAATTAACTTGTTAAAAATCTGTAGTGTGTAAAATTGGACAGCCCGGACATTTGACTTTTCAAAGCTACCACTCTTGTGATATCTAAATGTGCGATTTCAATATATCAAAAAAAATATATTTTGTTGGTGGACTTCATGTGGAAAAGCTGGTATTAATAGCATGCCTACTCCAATATGACAGGGAGGTGTCTTGACTGCTGCTAGGTACTCAAAGTGGGGTAATGGAGGTGTTATTGGAGAGATGATTGATAAATTGAGAGACTTCAGAGGTTAGAATGTATGCGCGTGACATAAGTGCCATCCTCCAACCTTTTACATTAGCGCAGCTATTGTGACTGTATAATAACGTTCAGTATCATTCAGCTGCAAAATAAAATAAGCACATTATTATGTGCAGGAACTGTGCTTAATTTACTTTAGCTTGCCCTTGAACATTGCACATATCTGTTATAAAAACTGGCCACTTGCCTTTTTTAAACCCAGTTTGTTACAGAATTATGCACACAAACCAGGAAACAAGCAAGAGGGAAAATGGTACAGCTGACATGATTAAATGCATTTCACACTTTCTGCTTTGGGCTCACTTTATTTTCATAAATCAGATGGTTTTCTGGGTATGTTGATTCTTGCTAATATTTGTATATTATTTGTAAAAACAAACATAGCAGTTACTCTGTTTTTGTGATCTTATTGATATTTCATTTTCTGTTTTTTTTCCGGGAGCTTTCATGATGCAATTTCATCAAACCTAAATCTGTTCTCCAAATTACAGTTATTCATCTCCCCTGCATGTAGAAATAGGCAAAATTTCAGGTTGTGCTCCTGTCTTTTTGCCCACATCAGAATCAAGGACAAAGCCTTCCCTCATCTTCACAATATTTGTTTCTATGGACTTGGTTGGGCCCCTCTCCCCTCTTTGGCACTCGTGTATCTCATTCTATATTTGTTCTTTCTTCCTCTCTGAGTCTTTCAAATATCTGACTCCTCTCTTTGTTCATCCATGTTTTGCTACAGTGTGTGGTGTATGCTCTCCCATGGTGTCTCCACCATCTAGAGCAGCTTCATTGTGCCTAATTGGCTTCTTGACTAGTTTCCAATTTTATCCTTCCTGGCCTATGACTCCTAACCCTCTTTCTGACTAAAAACAATCCAATCCTTTTTCTTAGAGCCTTCTGTTTTCTCCATGCTTAATTCTGACACCTGCCTGTTGCATTCCGCCATACTCCTACCCTGTATATGTATTTGAATTGTCTGATGGTTAAGTACATACAATGGATTCAGGTGTGATGCATTTGTATGAATGACATAAACTAAATGTTTTAATTAATATTTCAAGCTTGTGATATAATATGAGGCATCTTTTTATACATTTCCTATTTGCATATCCTGAAAGTGGAATAATTTTGAAAACAAACTTGAGATTAAAATAGTACATTAGTTGTGCTTTGATGTGCAGTGTTTTTAGATTGGTTGAATTTGCATTTTATGACTGACACGTTTTGCAAATAATGCTGTCTGCTCTCATGATGCAAGTTGTTAATGAATTTGGACACTTGTGAGGCTTATCTGCACAAGCGGGGGACATTGCATGAAGCACTTTTCTAGGGAATAATGCTAAAAAGTAATAAAGCGATCTCCCTGGCTGATGCAGACTGTGTGTACATGTGCTCTGCTATACATCAATACTGAAGTATTCTTTTAGACTAATCTAAACACTCACCTATTGGATTGTAAAGCCCCTATCTAGTCTGTACTACAGTTTTGTAAACTATAACACAGTTAGGCTTTGTCTTCCGGTGGTCTACTGATCAGGGAAACTCTGTTAGCGCCTTAAGCAAGAATAATAATGAAACACTGTTTCCCTAGGGGTATGTCTGAATGGGCATAAAAGGTGTTAACACAATCCAAAAAACCCCATTAAGATTCAGGATGACTTATTTGAAGTGGTCTTAACTGGCAATGTTGTAACCTACCCTACAGCAATGCTTCAGATATGTTAGCTTGCACTTTAACGGAGCTTTGCAATCTTATTGAGCTAACACAATTGAAAAACGCTTTTTGCCTGACAAGACAGGCCTAGAATTAACATTGGTTCATCAGCTATTGTAAAGAGGGTCTTAGAGTAACTATTATCAGAAATTGCTGGATTTGTTACTCAAATGTGTATCAGATGTGGTAGTCATGTCTGTAGCTACCACAGTTCTCTAATGCTTTTGTGGAGCAAAACATGAGGTTTTGCTTAGTTTCTCAGCACCAGTTGACACTTGTTTTAAAATTAGACTATGGGTTTGTTTCAGGGTGACTGAACTTCAAATGGCTGTATTTTTTTCTTGCTAATTCTTATGGGTATTTGCATTTTTCATAAATGGTTAAGGAAACTTTTAATTAATTACAGTAGGATCTTTGTAATCCCATGTGAGGTGACATGATAAACTCCAGCCATCGAACAGCGTGGCTGTTGTGCACTGTGCATCATGAAGGACTATTTGGCTTTATACTGTACCAGACAACTGCATGCCACTATACTAGATAACACTTATATGAGAGCAAAGAGGATGTAAATGATGTGATGTGCGTTAAAATGAAATGTGTTCTTTGTCAAATGAAAATGGCATTTTAAAAGCGCATTTATGTTTGGGACAGTGTGACCCCGGGGACTGGAAGTCAGGAGACCTGGATCTGATTTTCAGATCTATCATGGCTTGTTGTATAACTTTGGTCAGGTCACTTCATTCTGTGCCTGAGCTTTCCTGTCCATCAAATACAGAAGATCCTTCTCCACCTTTCTGAAGTGCCTTGAGAGCTATACAGACGCCCCCGACTTAGGCAATCATTCCGTTACGGAAAGCCTTGCGTAACTTGAAATTTGCGTAAGTCGGAAACGTATACCCATATGTTACGCAAAAATTTCCGCAACTCAAAAATCCTATTTCTGGCTTATGAAACTTTTTTTCCCTAAGTGCGAATTTGCGTAACCGGGGAGCATCTGTAAATGAAAAGCTCTATATGAATGCTAAATATTAATTATTAGTGTAAGTAACTGAGTTCCCTGGTAATCCACCCCTTCTACCTCCTGCTTTCTTTGTCTTCTCTTTTAGGGTGTACTGTACTCCTTTTATTACTAATTCCATTGAAAAGACTTATAAAGGATGTTATATTTAGAGCAAACTGCTAATACTAATATATCTCACTGATGGTTTTAAACTTACTTTTATAGAACAAATGCAAAGCAACTCATTCAGAATGTAATTAAGAATCACTGCAATTCTGAACATCAATGTAAGAATAGGTACTTAAAATATCATTTAAGTTATGAGGTTTTTTATTGTTACCCTTACAATTTCTTGTCATTTATTTAATCTGCCCTTATGCTGAATTTCCTTCTTATGTTGAATTGCTAGCTTTACCAACAGAGTAAACTGCAATAATGGCAGTTTTCATAACTATTGCTTTACTGCTTCCTTAATGCATTATTTAGCTGGCTTTCAAAGTGTTACTTGAAAAAATGAATACAAATTGGATTGGATACCATAGGAACATTTGTTCTTCACACTGAATACCTGTTACATTAACTTTTCTTTATGGTCTTTTATCAAATTGGGGGAATGTGTCCATTAGGTACCAAATGAGCTTGTCTTAGTATTGTCATTATTAATTGTCTGGAAGAGGCAATAAATAGCACATTAGTGAAATCCACTATGTTGCAAACTCCATTGCGGACAGAGAAATAATATAAAGAACACAAGAGAAATTAAAAACATGGACAGAAAATAACATAAGGAGATACAACTTCAAAACATACTTTCCTATAGGCTTATGAGTTGTAATTGAAAACGTACTCGATGGCAGGGAGGTTTCTGGGAAACAGTAATGCTGAGTGAAACCTGCTGGTGATAGTGGACAGCAAATTAAACATGAGACTGCAAGGTATTATTGTAACAACAATGTGAATGCAATTTTGAGCAGCATGTATTGAGGCATCCCAGAGCCAGAGGTGGTAATTAGTCTTCATATGTCTCTCTCTCTGGCGTTGATGTAACTACATCTGTAATAATGTGTTCAGTGTGGGGTATCTCATTACTAACAAGATATAGACAAGTTAGAGGGAGCTCAGACAAGAACACCGATAATTAGGGGTTTGGTTGGGATTGATTTGAGGAAAGATTAAAAGAGCTAAATTTTTACTTAGCTAAGGCCTTGATCCAGCAAAGCATTTAAGAATGTACGTAGTCCCTTTGACCTTGGGGCTTGAAATTTTACATACATGCTTAAGTGCTTTGCTGAATGAGGGCTTTCGCAATCGCAAATGGAGATATAAATCTACAACTGCTTGAAGGGTGGAAATGCCACCAGTGGACAAAAATCAGGATGAACGGTTATGGCTAGAACCTACAAGTGTTGGCATAAAAATGAGGAAGGAACTATTTGGGCTTCACATCAGCTGAGTGAAATATAGTAAATTGTGGAATAATCTCCAGAGTGGGGTGGTGGAAACCCTCTCTCATAGGGCACTTAAAACTAGAGTGGGGAAAAACGCTAGAAAGTACGCTGTGAAGTCATCTACCTGCAAATGCAGGATTGTTCATTAACAGACATCTCTAACGCCAATACATTTATATTAAAAGTATTGCTTTAGAAAATAGATCTGAGGTCATCCACACATTGCTCAATGAAAGAGGTTTGAAAATGGTTTTACATTTTTCACCAAATCGATTGTGCCTGTTTAATCTTGAGCATCCTGGTTTACCTTCTGAGAACATGGATGTGTACATGTGACTGTGGTGTCGATGTACATGCCGCTAAGTTAGTGGTTTCCTTAAATGTTTTTCTTCACAGCGGGGTATCTTCTTGCTAATGTCACTAATGGAATTTGTAATTCTTGACATCTTAAACCGAGGGAAATTTTTAAAATTCAGATACCCAAAACACCAATTAAATATTTACCCAACAACTTTTAATTTTATTAATCATCAGCACTTGCTTCTGTATAATTAATTTTGCATTAACCTCTTTCAGCTGGATATGCCTAATGAACAGATAGTTGCCAATCTGGATGCAATTATTAAGGATGTCTGTACGTACAGGCCATTGAGCTATGGTAAGTAGCTTTTCCTTTAGGCTCTTAATTGAAGTTAAAGCAAATTACATAAATGAAGTAATAAGAAAGCGCTCTTCGGCGCTGACTATTGCCAAACACCCCACAAACACACATCATGTCATCTGCCTTTAGGATGGAGGCAGCTTTTCAGCCCTGATCCAGCATGTTACTTAAACTTGATGCTTAACTTTAAGCATATGAGTGGTCCCCTTGACTACAGAAGCACTATTAGTGTGCCTTGCCAAATCAGGAGTTTAGCATTGCTATGCACTAAAGGACAGCATAGGTCAGAAAATAAGCAAAATTACCGAACCCAACTGAGCTTGCAGGGAAGACTGTTACATAGGACTTAGTGGAATTTGGTCAGGACGAGGGGGTTGCCAAGCTAGAAGTCGAGAAAAGAATAAGCAAGCAGAAATTTTTTTCCAGGCCTCTGCATCAATTCTGCACCACTGGTGGATGCCTCTTGCACTGTTGTGAGCCTTTATGGGGGTTGGATGTATGGATTCCAGTGCCAGTGTTTATCGGTGGTTCTACCCGATGTGGCTGCACTTCACCAGAGCATCTGGGGTCACACATCAGCCACCTACTTAGTGCAGAGAACTGTCACCAGCCATAGTTTTGCTGTTGATATTACAGATTCGTCAGTTTCTTTTCTGTTAACTTTCTAAGCAATAGGATGAGGTCACCTGTGAATAAAAATCCAGTCCCCGTGTTTCCTACAGGCTTCAGAGAAGTATTGGCTCAGTTCAGTGTTTTTAATTTATAATCCGAACAATGTGGATCCTGCAGCATGCTCCTTTTCATTGTTGACTTTATCATAAAGTAAACTCACAGTGAACATCTTCTGCATGATTGGAGGAACAGGAGTGGTTAATAAACATAATAGTTTTAGAAGAAACCGCCTGATGTTTAGTTGTTTTAAATAGAATATCCAGTACACTGCTATCTAATGTTAAATATTGCCTTGTCTTTATTTTTAACATTTATATTGCTTCACACAATCACAGTGATTCTTCCCACTCGACTTTTTGTAGTAATTGCTCCCCCTACCACACAGCGCTTGTGCTCACCTCTCACTGTTGTTGCATGTTATCTGTGGTGTTTGAAATTCCTGGCAGGATTTTATTTCTTTCCTATAGAAATTTTTTTTTAAAGGGTTCAATGTTTTAGAAAATATGTGGCTGATTGGATCACCCGAAGGATTAGTAATCAGCAGAAACAATAGAAGTCGAGTATCCTGACTTTATTAGATTGATGTAGTTATCAAAACACCTTGGAAAGTGGACATAAGCTGCTGGAGTGGCTCAGTGTTGAGGAAGAGTCAGTTTTGCTCTTCAATGACTAATTCTTGCGATTTTAGTGTGTGGTGGTTACCACAAGGGGGTGTAAATTTATTTTAGCTTTCAAAAAGTCAAACTTTAACCTAGGTAACAACTGAAAGGTGATGTACAAAATCTACCATTCTAAGGCNATTAACGTTGAGCTGCATTTAGCATTGGGGGAAAAAAGATTAACTGTTCTAAATGAAAAATTTTAAATCATCACAAACAGAGCTACAAAGGAATAATGATAACAAAGATGAATATTTAATCAAAGTGGTGATTACTTTGGGACTAGAGCAATATTGTGTGTGTTTGTAGCACACTTGAAGTTTGCATTTATTACATGATTTGCCTTATTTATTATATTTCAATGCAGTATTCCATTTAAACTCCTTATTTAGTTCATTTTCAATGCTTTATTCTATTGCTCGCATTTTTTAGCACCAGCCATACATTTGGTGCTATCAAATTGTTGTCATTTCCCCTTTTGACATTTCCTTCCCTGATTCCTGACCTCCCACATCAAATGGACCACTAAGCCCCCTTTCCTGAATCCATCTTGGCTTTTCCTTCTCACTCCCCTCTTACCCTAAATAGGAATTTACAACCACGACAGCCCTCACCACCTTGTTCTTCAGGTGCGAGGCGCACTTCTTCGACCTTGCCGTAACTAATATAAACAGAGCATACTGTACTTATAACTTATTTAAAAACACAATGAAAAACACTCTATAGCATGCACTTCCCTGTGGGGGAGGATATGAGAGAGAGTGAACTGCATGTGACAAACGTTGGTCACATCACTTAATGTACTACTGGAGGACGCTCACATTATGGTGATGAGGGAAGCTTAAGAACCTGTAGAACCCAAACAGAAGCCTGATCTCTCTCCTTTTCACAGGAGTGGGGCTTCCCAGCCCCTCGCCAAGCTCTCCATTACTGTTGAACCTCATTCCTTTTGTGCTTTTGAAGGGGCCTCCAGGTAGGGTCAGACTTCCCTGTCTACCCCTCTTCCCCTCTACCGCCCTCTCTCGCTGTCAGGTGAAGTCTGTGTGTGGTAATGCTGACCTGGACCATATTTCTTCTGAGCGGAAATATGGACAATGCACCATGGAGGTTGATTGCAGGAGTGCTGCTCTTTATTTCCTTCTGCTCGAATGTGAAGAAGAGCTCTGTGAGATGCATATCTCTTTGGAGGTGTAACACGTTTCCTCAGTCTGATTGAAGCTCTTAGTCTAGAGCTCTGCCCTGTTACTCCACTCTGCCCGCTTGAGTTAGTTCCCACCATCCTGGAAAATAGATGGAGCCTCTCTACCTGGTCAAAGTGGGTATTTTTAATGAATAGAGATAAATCCTCAGTTTGAAATGAGCTTTTTTTTAATCAGGGAAAAATTTGTACGGTACTGTACAATTTTCAAAAACCCCTAAGTGATGTATTTAGGAACCTAAGTTACTCTTGAAAATTTTACCCTAGGATTACATGTTTGGTTGCAAGAACAAGAAGTTTATAAAAGCAGCAAAGAAGTTTATAGGCTGCTAAGGCATCTACATTATATACCAGTGGTACTGCTCCAGTCAGAGTAACTGAACCATAACCATATTGATTTTGAACTAATCTGTAAAAATTTAAAAAACTGCAGTACTTTTCTCATAAATACACACACGTCTATAACATACTCAGAGAATTAGTATGTAAGGTCCCCTGGGAAGAAAATGTAAGGGAAAAAGAAGTTCAGGAGAGTTGGTAGTTTCTCAGAGTAAATATTGAAGGCAACAACAAACTATCCTAATGCAAAGAAATATAGGAAGAATAGTAAGATGGCTCCAGTAGGAGCTCTTTAAGTTACCTGAAAATCAAAAAGGATTACTACTAAAAAGTGGAATCATGGACATAGCTAAGGATCAGTATTAAAAATAGCCCAAGCATGTAGGGACAAAATCAGAAAAGCTAAGGCGCAAAATGTTACACTTAGCAAGGGACATAAATGGCAATAAGAAGAGGTTCCATAAATGCATTAGGAGCAAGAGAAAGATGAAGGAAAATGTAAGTCCACTATTTACAAGGGAAGGAGAGCTACCAGTGGACAACATCAAAAAGGCTGAGGTGTTTAATGCCTATCTTGCTTCAGTCTTCTCTTAAAACAAAAANTGTAAGCACCTATGGGATAATAGGATGATAAAATAGCCTACAGGTATTTGTCAAGAACAAATCATGCCAAACCAACCTAGTTTTCTTCTTTGACTGAGTAATTTGGTCTAGTGGATGAAGGGAGAGCAGTAGACATGATTTATCTCAATTTTAATAAAGCTTTTGACACAGTCCCACATGACATTCTCATAAGCAAACTAGGGAAATGTGGTCTAGGTAAAATTACTATATAGTGGGTTCACAACTGGTTGAAAGACCAGACTCAGAGTAGTTATCAGTGGTTCGCTGTCAAACTGGGAGGACATACTTAGTAGGGTCTTGCAGGGGTCTGTTCTGGTCAGTATTTTCATTAATGACTTGGGTAATGGAGTGGAGACTGTGCTTCTAAAATTTGTGGATGATACCAAGTTGGGAGGTGTTGCAAGCACTTTGGAGGACAGGATTAGAATTCAAAATGACCTTGATAAATTGGAGAATTGGTCTGAAATCAACAAGATGAAACTCAGTAAAGACAAGTGCAAATTATTACACTTAGGAAGAAGAAATTAAATGCACAACTACAAAATGGGGAATAACTGGCTAGCCAATAGTGCTCCAGAAAAGGATGTGGGGGTTATGCTAGATCACAAATTGAATAAGAGCCAGCAATATGGTTCAGTCGCAAAAAAGGCTAATATCATTCTGGGGTGTATTAACAGGAGTGTCATATAAGACATGGGAGGTGATTGTTCCACTGCGCTTGGCACTGGTGAGGCCTCAGCTGGAGTACTATGTCCAGTTTTGGGTGCAACACTTTAAGAATCATGTGGACAAGTTGGACAGGGTCCAGAGCAAACCTGCCCTGTGGGGAAAGGTTAAGAAAACTGGACATGTTCAGTCTTGAGAAAAGAAGATGGGGGCGGGGGGCGGAGAAGAACCTGAGAACAGTCTTCAAATATGTTATGTGCTGTCAGAAAGAGGACTGTGATCAATTGGTCACCATGTCCTCTGAAGGTCAGAGAAGAAGCAATGGGCTTAATTTTCAGCAAGGGAGATTTAGGTTAGATATTGGGAAAAACTTCCTAACTATAAGGGTAATTAAGCACTGGAATAGGCTTCCAAGGGAGATTGTGGGATTCCCATTGTTGGAGGTTTTAAAGACCAGGTTAGACAAACATCTGTCAGGGATGATCTTAGATATGCTTGGACCTGGCTCAGCTCAGGGGGATGGACTAGATGACCTTTCAAGTTCTCTGCTAGCTCTACATTTCTCTGATTCCATGTCTGTACATAAGCATCATATCAGCACCGGTGTAAACTGACAACATTGTGGTTGAGAAAAAGTGGAAATCAGGTTGTGTCCCAAGACATCCTTTAACCCCGTACGGCTTGGTGATACTGCTTGTCTTTAAACAACTGGTGGGAGGTAGGGGTGGATATGGCATACATCATGATAAGGTAAGTCAGCCTGCAGGTATAAAAAATTCTACTAGAATAATTCAGAAGTTATTTTCTGTGTTTTGTTTTTTTAGGCCCATTTGTGCAGCACTTGATTATTCGAAGTTCAACCAGTGAAGGTTTAAAACTAAATCTCGAGCGTTTTCTCCCTCAAGTAGAGGAAGTGGACAAAGAAGATGTTAAAGAAACAGAAGCTCCAAGATAGCCTATCAGTGTATTATACTGCAAATTCTCTTAGCATTTTATGTTCAAAATCTCCAGAAGTATTTAAAAATGTGTGTTCCTATTAATTTGTTTGATTACTCTCAGAAATTGGTGGTGTAGCCCAGATCTCATCTTTTAAAAAAAAAAAAAAAAAGTTAATAAATGTCATGTTTGAGATTTTGTTTTTAATTCCTGCAGTATCAAAGGTATCTTTAGACTTTGAGACACTTGACATTTCCTCCATGTGCAGGTGAAAGCTTTCATCAAGTTACGTTTGTTACACATTGTATTGTGATTTAACCAAAACTTACTTTATTATAAATTCCCATCATTATTGTATAACCTTCCAGGGCAATAGTCTCTTAATTATGCATGCTTAATTCTCCATTACTGCTAATAGGAATGATGGGCCCAATCCTTCAAGGTGCTGAGTATGCTCCATAACGGTTGAAACCAATGGGAATAGAGTTCTTGGCACTTTGCAGGATTGGGTCCTGTGTATGCTTTAATGCACGCTAGTTGCACTAGTTCATTTTGTTGGAGATAGATGTAGGTTTACTAGACAGAAATGGGTCAAATTCCACTCTCCGTAACACCAGTATAAAAATGAATAACTCCACTGCAGTGAGTTGGTGTTACTCCTGACGTTTGCTGGAAATGTCATTCTGCTCTGCACATGGTGTTTACAGGGGGAGGGGATTGCCAAGGAGGTATAAGCTTTTCTTTGCACTTCTGTGATACATGGGCCTTTGAGTGAAGGATAGCCCCTGGGATAAGAAGTCCTTATCTTTTGTTAAGATGAAGACATTCTGTTAAAGGAAGAGAGAGAGATCACATGGATATACATAAATATCTTGTTTTTTCCGTTCTAAAACAGTTAACGACTGGAGCTTGGGTTCTAGGACCCTGCGAGGGGGCGGTACCAGAGCTGTAGCCTGAGCCTGAACATCTACACTGCAGTTAGACAGCCCCTTGGTCTGAGTTAACTGGCATGGGCCAGCCACAGGTGTCTAATTGCAGTGAGAAGCCTTATCCCCCCGCCTTCCATCTGACACTATAGAAGTCCCCCCTTGCCCTGGGGGCTGGGCACAGTGAAGCCTGTGGTGGAGTGCTCTTCCTGAGGTCATCTGTTTGCTTGCCGGGATTTCCTTGCATAAGAATGACAATAGTTAGCATTCTTGCATAGATTTCCCATACAGACTCTGTAACAGCCCTGGGGTTGTAGGACATGTATGAGTAAGGAATGAGTAGTATCTGGGAGCTGTATTGCTATGGGCATAGTGATGGGCCAGACCTGCATATGTGCACTTTGGTTTGTAGAATTTACCTGAGTACTTCAGGACATCTGTGCATCTGGTGGCCCAGAGCCCCCTGACAGAACGATGTAAAGGAAACTCAGTGACTTTCCTGTCTCTTCTGCATGCTTTACCTGCATGACCCTTCAATTCTTGGCCAACAAAAATGATTATTAGAGTTGGCTGAAAGGTTTTTAATTGAGAGATGGCTTTTTATGTGAAAAATATGTAAAAAGAAATTGGTCTGCTATAAGTAAATGAAAAATAGTTTTTGATTGATTACAAAAACTCAAAAAATGGGTCTGGTTTCAAACCCTTTAAACCACCAACAACTTTGGAATTTTTTGCCGAATTAGTGTTTAACTTTTTTGACCAGCTGTAGGGTTATGCAATTAGTTGAATCAATAACATTGAAAGCTTTTGGCACCAACTAGCAGTTAGTATTAATCATTGTAATTCAAAATTGACCATTATATTTACCTCAGATATGATGTGATTAATATGGTACATGTGGACTATAATTACATGTCCCTTTTTTCTCCCCAATGTACTTTTTGAGTAAAAGCTTTGAGACTGTAGCATAAGAACTCATGAAATTTTAACTAGTTGTCCAAAAATAATTTTACTCCACTTTTACTGTGTGTAGAAACAAACAAAACCCCTCTACCAAAGCATCATAAACTCACTGATCATAACCAGTAGGTGGCATTCATCTTCTGTGTAGAACAGTACAACTTAATCTGTCATGATGTGTTTTCTCAAGTCATCAAAGCACAGATCAAGAAAATTGAGGCCAAGAACTTGACATGATTCAGAATGGAAACTGGATATTTATATGGATATCCAGAAATCTAGAGTTATCAATGACAAACATTTTGGAAGGTATATTAAACGTTGTGGTCCAGGGTCTAAGACAATCTCTCAATACTAGTGATCAGGATGAGGCCTAATGTAGGAGGCAGATAATCCCTCATCCTTCCTCTGAAGTATCTAACTACTGTCAGAGACAGGATGCTGGTCCAGGTGGACCTTGCCACCTGATCCATTAACCCCTCAAATCAAAGGGAGTCCTTCCATTGACTATCAAGCAGTACGTGAATAGATACTGTCTTGGATTGGAGATAAAAATCCAGAGAGACTTTACTGCACAATACTTTTTTCCTCAAGTAATCTTTTTTGCCACCAAAAATTTTACCAAGATATGAATATTAAAACCTGGGTTAATTTGGTGCTCATGAAAGTGAGTGGCTGACATTGCTAGCAAAAATAGTGTGTCCAATTATGTGATGTTTGAAGATGTAGACTCTCATCTAGGCTGAAACAACCAAGTTACTTTAAATGTTGACTACATTGGACCAAATTCCAGAGAGCTGACAAGCTAATCCACGGTATCACCCATCCTTATAGAAATGTCTGTATTCTAGTTTAAAGTGGTGGAAATGTAGATATTAATTAAAACAATCTGTAAATATCATAGATAAAAATGTTTGCCATTTTTTCTTCATTTTTAGCAGAAGTTAGAATAAGTTGTAAGGTATTTCTTATAGCATTTGGGAAGCTCTGGCATATTAACCTATGAGCCACTGTTTTTGGCAACAACCAATGTACGGAAGAGTGTGAAAATTCATACATAGAATTGTTCACCTTTTCCTGTGATTTGATTCAGTTGTATCTCTGTCACCTACTGGATGCTCTCTGACCACTGGGATGTGGTGTCCACTGAATTCTTGTATATACTGATGCCAGTATCCTAGCAACCTCAAAAGCGGGAGGCAAAGTTAAATGTTAAGTAGAATGTATTCGGAGTGCAATATGGTTAGTCTCAAACTGAGGCACTGGAAAGGTGTAAGTATTGATGAGAATTTTATAGTAACTTTTTAGTAATACCAAAATGAAACTTGTTCCAAGAACTTCCAGGATATTTTTATGTCTAGCTTCACTAAATAATCTGTACTACAGTAGCATCTAGAACCTCCCACTGAAATTGAAGCCCTAATGTACAAACACAATATATGACAGTCCCTGCTCAGAAGTCTGAATGGACAAGACCGATGAAAGGTGGAAGGGGAAAGATAGCAATAGGGAAGTGATGTGCCCAGGGTCACATAACAATCAGTGACAGAGCTTGAATTGAATTTAGGTCTCTTGATTCACAGCCCAGTGTCTCATCCACTAGTCCATACTGACTCTAAAAGCAACAACAACAAAAAAGGCAAATCTAACTAATTACCAGAAATATTTTGTACACTGAGCAGAAATTACTACGTTCAACTTTCCTGTATTAGAGACTCCTGCCAGGAGCACTGGATGCCTCCAGTGACAATGGACTGTGGAGCTTTTGCCTCTAATCTACAAGTTCAAATGCAGGATAAAAGTGACCCAAAATAACTACCACTGGAAGGCTGCCTGGTGATCTGTGTTAAGGAGTTGGTGATCTTAGGTGTGTGCATAACAAAACTCATCACCACAGTTTGTCTCAATTGCTATCCTAAATTGAAGAAATGAGGTTTGTGTTTAATTCTGAAATTGGTGATGTATGGCAGTTCTTATCTTTAGCAGGACTGAGTCCATAGTCTAGGACCTGTTCCAGTGATGAGAGTTCTGTCTCCTGTACTCACCGATGTCTCCCTATTGGTCAGCAGTTTCATTGTTCTACTCATGGAAGATCATGGTCACAGAAGGAGAGGTAATTCCTTGGGCAGCTAGGGTCAGTCCCTTGAAGGGATTTGAATATCTTGAACTGTCCTCTGTATTCAATGGGAAGCCAGTGTGCAGATCAGTGCACTGAGTTAATGTGTTCACAGCAACCTGTGTTGCTAAGCAAATGGGCTGCTGTTTTGTATTTTTCAGGACATATGACTTCATTCCTAAGTTATGTAAAACTGTATCACAACTAACAATATGCATGTCTCACAGATATAACTGTCTGCAGTTAGGAAAACAGAATTTGTAAGACTTTCTGGTGAGTCCTAATTATTACAACAAAGGACGGTAGGCGTCACAAAATGTTTTGCCTGTGGCACCAGTACACCCGAGGCAAGCTCTATTTATGCAGAGAAGGAGTGGGGTGGCAAAAGAGAAATGGGCAGTGGATCAGGGTGGTCTTTGGGGACAAAGAGGAATAGGAAAATGGGCCTTTCCAAGTTGTGTAGTTCAGCTGCACTTTGAATTTGGGAGCCCATCGATGAAGGCAGAGACATCTGTATTCACACGACAGAGCAGCAGTTTAATAGATAACCCTGGGAACATGCAATCCTTTAGATGAGAATTAAATTTGTGCCTGCTATCTCTGTGTAGGGTTGTGTGTACATCTTGAAGGAGCTGTCAGTGATTTTTCATTTTTTACCAGTGCTGTAGAGTATGAAATGGTTTACTATTGAGAATGTTTCACTCAAAGGATATATTGTGTGCATTCAGTTTCTACAAAACCTGTTCTTTTTTATGCTAAGTAATGTTATACAGAAGTAACTTTTATGAGATACTGTAATATGGAACACTCGAAGCTCGTGAATTGAACGGAGCTAGCTGTTTTTAGTGAAATTAGAAGATATTTACAATCATGAAGAATGTCTTACAGCATCTATTGCATGTGATTTATTCCTTCCCCCTCCTTCAGTCTCTCATTCATTTAAAAGGTGGTCCAATTAATGAAGCACAAATATCCAGATAATTTTATACCACTACTTCTGAAACTGTAAGGCTGACCTTCATAGAGAAGTCCTTTCTTGAAACAAAACAAAACTCTATAGAATTCAATAGTCCTGGTGCAAAAACCATGTAGTAGTACTATATCTGTTGTCAGTTGTAATGTTGGGATCAAGGCCCTATTTAGTTGGGTCTGTGAATACTTAAATTGTTTGATGGTAAATGAAATTATTCTGATAAAATTGTAAAAATAACATGTCTTTGGGTTGGTTGTTATTAGGGCAAGGTATGATTTTACCTGTATCAGCCACCTAATTTAGAACACTGAGGTAATTGTTATAAGAAGATGCGAGTTGATGAATGTGCTGATTAGGCCATTAGCTATTATCATAAAATACCAGTTTTTGCTAAGATTGGACCCGATTACTCAACACAGAAGGTGGACCCCATACATTCTGTCTTTTGCTTTTTTAGAAGGCCATCTGTTTGTGGTAAACCCAGCAAACTTTTGCAAGGCCATGGTCATTCATGCTGGCACTCTCCACACTGAGATAAGGCCTAAAGACTACCCACTGTGAGAGAACTGGACCATGTTGACTTGGATCCAGAATACTTGGATCACCTAGTTAGCCCTGAAGCTACAAAGGTGGTCCATGAGGTGGAGAAAGCAGGAGATGACCCCTATGAAAGTGAAGATCATGTGGAAGGGGAGTATTCTCTCCAGAGCGGACACTGACAACATTGGAAAGTGACGTGCCCCTCCCTTCCCTGGATAGGTCTCTGGAGGAAAAAGAAGTGAAAGACTTGAGTCATCAGCTATATGCCCGCCTGACCCAGTTTGTTACTGAGACTTCTCTGTGTTCTGAGCTCTGACCTTTTCCATCAGCTGGTACCAGTTAACAGCCACCACAAGAGTTAAAGATGCCAAGAAATGAAGTTTGAACTCTTTCCTTTTATTTTATAGGAGGGATACCTCTACGCTTCAATGTCTTTCTAAAAGATCTGCTCTAGGAATTATTTTGTGGAAGTTCTCTGGCCTGTGGTATACAGGAGGTCAGACTAGATGATCAGAATGGTCCTTTCTGGCCTTAGAGAGAAACGGTCTGTCTGTAAATGGCACCTTTCATGGTTTCCTAAAAGTAAAATTGACATTTCATCCAACTAGTCAGAACATTCTCTAAAGTTAAAAAGTTGTTTTTGAAAGCTGCTGCTGTGTATGATTGCCCCATCACCGCTGTAATTAAGACTGTAGAAAGGCTTCTGTGCTATTGTGTGTGAACATATCCTGGAACAGCGGTGTGACGGGTTGGATCACAGAAACCCCCTTGGGAGCTGCCGCCCAATGTGCAAAGACTACTTCTATTCCTGTTTTCCCTCCCAGCTCAGTGGCTTCAGCACCCTATCTTGCTGCAGCCAGACACACCCGTCTGCTCCAACACAGACCCAGGGTCTGAATTACCTGCCCCAAAGCGGAGTTAATTAATAAGTAGAAAGTGATTTTATTAAATACAGAAAGTAGGATTTAAGTGATTCCAAGTAGTAACAGACAGACAGAAAGTAAGTTACCCAGCAAAATAAAATAAAATGCGCAAATCTATGTCTAATCAAACTGAATACAGATAATCTCACCCTCAGAGATGCTTCAGTAAGTTTTTTCTCAGACTGGACACCTTCCAGGCCTGGGCACAATTCTTTCCCCTGGTACAGCTCTTGTTTCAGCTCAGGTGATAGCTAGGGGATTCTTCATGATGGCTTCTCTCCCGCTCTGTTCTCCTTCTACCCCTTTATATATCTTTTGCATAAGGCGGGAATCCTTTGTCCCTCTGGGTTTCCCCACCCCTCACTGGAAAAGCACCAGGTTAAAGATGGATTCCAGTTCAGGTGACATGATCACATGTCACTGCAAGACTTCATTACTCACTTGCCAGCACACACATATACAGGAAGACTCACAGGTAAATACAGCCATCTGCAGACAATGGCTCTGGTTAATGGGAGTCATCAAGATTCCAAACCACCATTAATGGCCCACACTTTGCATAATTACAATAGGCCCTCAGAGTTATATTTCATATTTCTAGTTTTAGATACAAGAGTGATACATTTATACAAATAGGACGATCACACTCAGTAGATTATAAGCTTTGTAATGATACCTTACAAGAGACCTTTTGCATGAAGCATATTCCAGTTACATTATATTCACTTATGTTTTTATAAAACTATTCCAGTTACGTTATATTTACTTATTATCATGTTTTTATAAAACCATATAGACTGCATAATGTCACAAGCGGCATTTATGGAGGAGGTGTAAAAGTGGAATTTCTGAGAAGCATTCTAACAGTTATATTTTCTTAAGGTGGACCAAGATGGAATTACCACTTACTTTAGGTGATCTCACTTGGCAAAGGTCTTAAGACCAGAATGGACATTTATGTTCTATGGCCACTCATGTCCTTCACCCGCTAGATCGAAGCACAATGCTGGTTGGGGTCATAGAAACTGGCTCTTCCTGAAATTCTCCCAATTGCAGATTAGCAAAAGTGATTCTTCTCATGTCAACCTCATAATTTGATTTAATTACCCACTGTATTGATTTATTTATTGGATAATTTGAACCTGTTGATTTATTGATTCAGCTTTGTCATTTGATTTTAATAATTTTGTTTTATTCTTACATAGCTCAGGGATATGTATGTTTAGTTTTATATTTACTTGCCTATTCTTAATAAAATCCATAAAAGTACACAAAGTTGGTTTATTCTACCAACATTTTAACATGGGTCAAGTATCCTGAAGGGCAAAGATCAGTAAAGTGTTTGGGAGAAACCTCTCTCTGTCCCTAAATGACTACCTATGTCCCACACATTACAGATTCGTCTCTGTATGAGGTTTAGGGAAGTCAAAGAAAGATGAAATAAAGATACTTTAATTTTTAACAGGGGTGTTGTTTTGTAAGCACATGCCAAGACCTAATTCCAGAATTTAATAAGTACCGATTGCCGTTATTACTTGAGTTGCAAGAGCAATAGACCCCAGCTGATATTTGCATCCCGCTGTGCAAGGTGCTTTACGTGCACATAGAATATCTCTGCCTTGAAGGGCTTACAGTCTAAATAGAGAGGACACATAAAGGGTGGAAGAAGGAAGTAGTATTATCCCCATTTAGGCTACGTCCAGACTACCCGCCCGGATCGGCGGGTAGAAATCGATATAGCGGGGACCGATGTATCGCGTCTCGTCTGGACGCGATACATCGATCACTGAACGCGCTCCCATCGACTCCGGAACTCCAGCAGGGCGGGGGGAGTTAGCGGAGTCGACGGGGGAGCCGCGGCCGTCGATCACGCGCTGCGAGGACGCGAGGTAAGCGCGGGTAATTCGAAATAAGATACTTCGACTTCAGCTACGCTATTCTCGTAGCTGAAGTCGCGTATCTTATTTCGATCCCCGCCCCTAGTGTGGACCAGCCCTTAGACATGGTGTTCAGGCAAGATTAAGGGCTGATCTACAGACAGTTTTTGTACCACTAGAACTGTGTCTATTTAGAAACCAATAATAGCTAAAGTGATACAACGGCTAGTGTTGACACGGTTTTATTGGTATAAAGGTGCTTATATTGGTCTATCTTATATCCAGACATTTATACCAGAATAACTGCATCCACACTGCTTTAACTATTATTGGTGGTGGTATCGTGGTACAAAAACTGAGTCACTGGCCCAAAGTCACATGGGACATGTGGTGAGCTGGGAATTGAATCCAGATCCCCTGAGTCCTAGGCCAGTGGCTTAACCAAAAGACTATCAAATACTGATTTATGAACAGAGGGTATATCGTTTGCTAAGACCAAAGTGGAAATGATTCAGCAAGAAGGAAGAGATCGGGGAACAAGAACAGGTTCCCCAAGAAAGCAAATGCAGGGGGGAGGGAGGGGAGAAGAGGTTCCCCAAGAAGAAAAGTTGTGGGGCAGAGGAAACAACAGGCCTTCCCTCTACTGTAAACCTAAAGAATACATTGCTCAAAATGCCGCATTTCCCCCCAAAAGGCCTTTAGCCCATTCCACATACAACACTTGTTTTCTCTCTCCCTGCCAAACTTTAACAGACTCACATTTTTAACTGTGCCTGTCCAGGCTAACCTGGATTTGGTCATTTTGATTTCATCTAAAAATATTTGTTTAAACAAAACAAACCAAAAAAAGTTGAATCAGGTTACAACATCTAAGGTCACATATCCTCTTTGAAGCTAAAAATGTGTGCACTTGTTACCCATAAGATAAGGTTTGCGATTCTGACAAGGAATGACTGTTATTAATACTGGTGTCAAAAATAACGGCCCCCACTGTGCCTAATGGTAAGAATAGTGCACTTCAGTAAATGTACTACATTCAAAATGATGCATGACTCCATTTTAAGTTATCCTGTGTGAAGCTAACTATAGCTTTAAGCAAGGAGGAACAGCCCATGAAACCACAGATTTGCAATTAATAGACACGGGAAAGTGTGCCCAAATAAGGAGGAAATATAAAAAGAAGAGCACACACCAATATAGGCAAAGTGAGTGACTTGACCTTCATGTCTAATCCAGTAATATAAATTGGTATGTTTCTCTTTAGAAAACTCAAACTGCCCGGGTCAGACTAAGCTGACAAAGATTTTATCAAAAATACTGGCGTGGAAAGGAAAGCACTTAGAAAAGTGGAATATAGATGTCATGCATTCCATACCCAAAATTAAAGCTAGCAAGATTAGCCATTCCATACCAGAGATAGGAGCTGAATTTTCCAGTTTGCTAACAGTTACCACTAGTGCTGTTCAACAGCTGCCTGTTAACTGCACTCAGAGCAAAATATGTAGTTCAAAATATTCACAGTAAGTGATCTGATTCTAAAGATAACTCTTATCTGCAGCCGACCACTAAAATTATTTTATCTCCCTGGTGAAATAAAACCAGTTTTCTCTGTGTTGCCTAATTTAAGCTGTTCGATATGGGCTGTGCCCAGGACTAAGTTAATCAGCTACAGAGTTAATGAGTTCTGGAACGTAGCACATCAAGCAGAGATGAACCAGATTTTTAAAAGTGACCAATGATCTTGGAATGCTGGATTTTGGGTGCCCAACTTGAGGCATCATAAAGAGTGTGAATTTCAGAAAGTTCTGCACACCTGATTGCTGAAATTGGGGCCCCTTTAATATAACACGAGTTGAGCACCGAAAGCAGAGAAAACATCCTAAATCACTAGTCAGTCTTGAAAATCTTGGCCAAGACTAATAGTATCTGAGTAATGGAGCCACTGCCTGTGTTCAACCTTTGAGCGTGTCCAATTCTGCTTCCATTGAAGCCAAAGGTGAATTCTTCTCCCATCAAAATGAATGGGACCTTAAGCTAATGCTGAAGGAATTGAAAGTCCCACTCTGGAATATGAAAATACCATCCAAATGTACAATTGGCTACTGCCTAAGACCTCACTCCTACCATCACCTACGCATACAAGTGATTTTGGGCCTGATTCTGCATTGGTAGTGAAGCTCCCACTGATTTCAGTGACACAAGAGCACGTGAGTTGTCCAAGTGAACTCAATGGGACAATTTACAGGCATATTATTATTCACATATGTAAGTGTTTTCTGGACCAGGGCTAGAACTATTTGGATGGAGTTGGCTGAAGGCAAGCGCTAAAGGATTCTTCATTCCCTATCACAGTTCCTTCAATCCCTTCCCCCCCCCTTTACAGCCCCATTTTGATATAACTGTTGGCAGTTTGTTATCTCAGTCGAGAACTGACTTGCTTTGAAGATTCCTAAACACAGATAATTGATTTAAAAAACCCGCAAGTAATGGACATTTCGCAGATTTAATTTCAACATCAATGACAAGAAATGATCATACCAAAGACTGAACTAGCACTAACTGAAGCACCTGGTGCTTTTTGTTCAGTCAGCACCAGGCATAATGGGGCCCTGATCCATCACAGGGCTCCTACGTTGCCAGGACAATACAACTAATAAATCATGTAAAAGCTTGGATTCCATGTGCTCCTCCAAAAATGCTATACTGAGATTTTTGTGGTGAAAGAGTTTTCACAGCTTCTGTGAAAAATTTTACATTTTAAAGCTATAAATTACGCGGCTGTTATGGAAAATTGATTATTTGTTGGTGTTTTTTTAAGTCCCTGCTTGCAATAGAGAATGAAGTGCTCTTGTCGGTGGCAGAGGAAAGCCAGGAGTGCTGGCTAGAGAGACAAGGTGGGGGAGGTAACATCTTTTATTGGACCAACTTCAGTTGGTGAAAGAGACGAGCTTTCCAGCTTACACAGAGCTCTTCTTGAGGTCTGCTTGTGTGTTGAATATTCGGTCAACGTACCCCTAAAAAAGTCAGCCAAAAATGTGACTCTTCATCCATTTACCATTATATGATTTTTTAGAATCTCTGGTAGGGTTGCCAATTATGGTTGGCTGTATTCCTGGAGGTTTCATCACATGACATAATATTTAATTGAATATTAATCTTTAATTCCTGGGGACTCCAGGACAATCCTGGAGGGTTGGCAACCCTAATCTCTGGTTTAACCATCATAAGAGTCAATCCAGCAACTGTTTGCAATTGAGTGTAGGGCATGCTACCATGAGCAGTTCAATTGGCTTCATAGCTACTGTTAGTTGGGCATTGATTTCAAGGGGAATACTCATGGAAGTTAGCTTGACCCTTAGCTGCCTGTGGCCTGCAGTTGCCAGCTTTTATTTTGGGCCAGCTTTTGAAACCCTTCTGGCAGCTTTTGAAACCCTTCACAGCGCACTGTGTGAGTTCAGGCACCTGCCCCTGCCCCTCTGTGAGAAAAATCAGAGTCAAATGCAAAAACTATAATAGGGAGTTAACAGATACAGCTGCAAAAAGGTGCCCAGTGCTATGCATTCCCTTCTTGCCCGAGGGAGTTCAGTTCTCCAATCTCACATGCTGGCAGGCGAGGAACTATGGAGTTGATGATAAATAAACCAACCACCACCGGGAGGAAACTGGGAAAAGCAGAGCTAAGATCATACTTCCCACACAAGATGATCAGACCAGTCTGACTATGTCTAGGGTGACCAGATATCCTGGTTTTATAGGGACAGTCCTGATATTTGGGGCTTTTTCTTATATAGGCTCCTATTACCCCCGACCCCCTGTCCTGATTTTTCACACTTGCTGTCTGGTCACCCTAGCTATGTCCCAGGTGGTGGATAGAGCTGTGCCCTGCAGATAGCTGGAGCATGTTCTGCCTCTGTTAGGTGACAATTCATCTGAAGTGGCAGAATTCTTTACACTCCCGTAGGCACACGGTTGACAACTTGGGTGGGTGACACTGTATCTCCAATTCATTTGTAACTGTCTTTGTGATAACCATTCTGTCTGCGGGGGAGTGATAATCTAGGTTAGAAATTTGCGGGAGGGTGGGGGGGACTTGTACACCCTTAGCAAAACCTACACAACTATTTTTAAAAAGGAGTTGTGATGCAAAGCGTAATCGGTGGCAATTCTTTCCTTGTCCTCTGAAGGGTAGATGTCTTTCCAGCAGGAGGAGTCCTTTGACTAAGTAGCTATCAGCATGTCTTCCATGGATCGCTCTGGCAGATCGCAAGGGAACCAGACTGGATTGAAAATGCGATGGAAGAGGCTGCATGTTATTTTAACTTTGTTAACACTAGCAACAAAGGTATGAAATACGGAGAAAAGATCCCTAAAATGTCCCTTGTGCGAGGCTAGTTAAATCTTATTTCCCAGCTACTGTAATATCCATAAACACACTGTAGGAAAAATGAGTTTCAGAAATGAGACACAGACAGGTTGGCTCCCAGTAGAAGCTTTAGAAATAAGCCAAGACCTGCAATATTGGCAGTCACCTTAAATGAAATGCTGCAGTGTTAAAGAGAGGTACATTTTCCAGGGAAATGGGGGCTGTCAACCTAAACGAAGCGTAGGTGACTTTGTATTGGAAAAGCCAAGATCACAGGCTGGAAGAAACTGTGTTTAATTAAGGCCCAGATGATCTCCACTAGTTACATCAGCAAAGGAGACCTCTGCAGCTGTCGAAGGATTCAGCCAAAGGAGAGCCAGAACAACAGCACAGAGGGTCAAACACCTACGTGGGACAGTTCTAGCCTCTGTGTATCTGGTTCCTTTCCCCCTAGAGCCTAGGAATGTGCAGGCTTAGATGGTTTTGCCCAGTTCCCAGCTCCCTCCCCATTAAAGGTCTTGAAGTCTTTAAACCATGATATGAGGACTTCAACAGCTCAGACATAGGTTAGGGGTTTATTACAGGAGTGGGTGGGTGAGATTCTGTGGCCTGCGTTGTGCAGGAGGACAGACTAGACAATCATAATGGTCCCTTCTGGCCTTAAAGGCTAGGATTGTATGACGCTAAAGGTGAAGCTCTGTGAGGGGGCTGGACCGTAGTGAAAATAGGGGAGTTAGAGAAATGTCCGCCTTCCACCCCCCCCCCCCCCCAAAAAAAAGTTTTTTTTAAGGGGGGGGGGGGGGGGGGGGGGGAGGGGGGTAGTTAAGGGAAGTAGGGAAAATCCCGGTTGCCCCCCCCCCCCCCCCCAAAAAAAAAGTTTTTCTATAGGGTAGGGTGGTGTGGGGTTGGGGAGAGAAGGACTGGTCTGAAGGATCTGCGCAGTTCCAATGCCTTGAAGTGTTCTTCATTGTTTGTCAAGCCAATTTCAAATTCAGCTTCTGCCTAACAACCCCTTGAGAGAGAAATCTCTTACTTACCACCTTTTCCATGGGGTGAGCTGAAAGCATTTGACAGCCACTTATTAAACCTCTTGCTACCTATGTGAAGTGCCAATGGTTCACATGGGTATTCCTGTCTATGTACAGAAAAACTGAAATAAAGCGACATTGTTTTATTTCAAAGTGACTTGTGATCCAGGACGTTTGCTGGAGACACCTGAAAGGGGGCCCATCTTCAGAAAGTGCTGAGCACCCACCCCCTGGAAATCAGACCTCTTAAGGAGTCTCAGTTTGGGCACCCAAAATCACTAGTCTCTTTTAAAAACCTAGGCCCGTATGTCTTGCCCAAGGCAGCACAGCCAATCTAGGGGCAGAGATAGGACTAAAAACCAGGGCAGACTATGTTTTCTAAGCTACTGGGCTGCATTTTTAAATAATCAAGTATTTGTAAGGAAATATATAAAGGTACATGGAAAAAACAGCTTTTCAAATAAGACTAAATGAAATACAATAAGAGATTTAAATGATGTAATAGGCTTTGTGCTGTAGGGATGAATTTAATTCCATAGCTTTATCGCAAATCAGAATATATGGGAGGCAGTTGTATTTTCTCTGGGAAAATAAAACCCATGAAATGCCTTAATGTGTACTGTTAATCCAGAAGGTTTCCTTTCTTTTTGTAATTACAGACATCATAAATCCCTCATCCTTCCTGGTAAAACAATACTAGCTGTAAAGTTAAGTATGAATGCACTAATGTTAAGCCAATCATTATTCATTAAATCCCATTGTCTTGAGGATGAAGGTTAATCCATCCTCCAGAAGAACATGCCCTTGTATACCATTGTTGTATTTATTTTTCTTATGAGAACTGTGAATTTGTTGAGGGTACAGCTGCAGCCTGTGGCAAAGAGTAGCAGCTCATCTTTAATCACTGTCCCATGCCAAGGAAAACACCCCAAGAAAAGGGGTTTTCACAATTTCAGAAGGAACTGCTGTTTGCTTTCCAGTTCAGTAAAACATTGTTATTAAAGCTGAATGTCTTTGCTACTGAATGTTTGTTAGGAAGTCTTAAGTGACATGTTTTTCTCGGGGAGTGGGGAGGGCAGGGAGCCCCTCCCCAAACATATTACACTATGCTTCCTCCATTGTTAGAACCAGGACTTTTGATTCTTGGTTATTTTACATATTTTTTTTTCTTTTGGGAAAGACCAACTGGGAAGTTCAGAAGATGTACAGGACTGATCCCTGTCATCACAGATCTGATCGTCTGTCACTCACTGAAGGTTTGTGGTCTTCTTTTGAACTCCGTTTCAGACATATTTTTATACTAGTCTCCAGGCTCTGCACTAGTCCATCAAATTAGCTTATCCCCAACAGAGCCTAGCAGAAATAGAGGTGGGTTCAGAAACAGGTTATTAATAATGAACAGTACAGAGGAGGTAGATGGGGGGTGTTTCTATCCACCCTTTCTCGTGAATCAAGAACAAGGAGACATTGGGATGAAACTGGAAAATGGCAAATTCAGAAGTGATCAAACGAAACCCACAATTATCCTGTGAAACAAGGGATTTGTTATGTCTGTAATTACAAAAAATGGTATTGTTGAGGCCAAGAGTGTAGCCGGATTCAGAAAAGGATTGGACAGTTCTGTGGATAACAAAAATATCTAGAGTGATAATAAAAAGCGACAAAGAGTCCTGTGGCACCTTATAGACCAGGGGTCGACAACCTTTCAGAAGTGGTGTGCCGAGTCTTCATTTATTCACTCTAATTTAAAGTTTTGCGTGCCAGTAAAACATTTTAACGTTTTTAGAAGGTCTCTTTCTATAAATCTATAATATATAACTAAACTATTGTTGTATGTAAAGTAAATAAGGTTTTTAAAATGTTTAAGAAGCTTCATTTAAAATTAAATTAAAATGCAGAGCCCCCCGGACCGGTGGCCAGGACCCGGGCAGTGTGAGTGTCACTGAATATCAGCTCGCGTGCCGCCTTTGGCGCATGTGCCATAGGTTGCTTACCCCTGTTATAGACTAACAGATGTATTGGTGATAATAGTAAGCATAAAAAAGCTGAGAGTTTGGCAGATCCTTATCCTCCTAGGCATGAGCCAATCTCTAACTACTGTGGGTTAGGAGGATACTTTCCTTGGGGACAGGTTATCCTATAATTGCCTACTGCAGGGTTTCTTGTACCTTCCTCTGAAGCAGCTGGTGCCGGCCCCTATCTGAGGCAGGATGCTAGAATTGATGGATCTTAAGTCTGATCCAGTGTGGCAATCCCTGTGTCAATATTGGAGTAGTTTTGAACCAGGCCTGAGCTATTTGTTCTAAATGCAAACCAAGACAGCTAAGAGCTTGATCTTGAAAGATGCTGTAAACTCTATGGGGTATGAAGGTACTCAACACTTCCCAGGATCAGGCCCCTTCTACTGTGTGTGTGTGTGTGTGTGTGTGTGTGTGTGTGTGTGTGTGTGTGTGTGTAATCTTGACCCCAATTTTCAAATGTGGACATCTAAATTAGGCCACCAAATTTCTGATCTGGCCACTCAAATCAATATTTAGCTGCCTAAAATCGGTGTTTTGAGTGCCTAATTGCAAAACTGGGTGCCCTAACTTAGGCATGTAAATTTGAAGATGGGGCCTCTAAATACGTATACATGTCAAAAACACAGATTTGCATGCATGAGATTTTATAGTGGGGTATGACAAAGCTTTTGTTCCTACAAGTTTGGGATGACTCTGTTAGTCAGGAGTACTTAGACCTCTGAAACATGTGGATGGGAGGGATTTAACCTCTAGGAGATGAAGTGGTTTCCAGGTGGAAGCAGATGGAGAATTAGTCAATGTTCGTTAGTGTTTTGAAGATGCGCAGCATTGGAGATTGTGAACTTTCTGGGGCAGGGCCTCTCTGTTCTTTGTACAATGGGGCCCTGACCTTTACTTGGGGTCTTTGGGTACTACCCACATAGAAATAATTAATACTGTAATAACTCTGTATGTGTGATACTACTTTGATCCCTCACAAGCACGTTGTAATAATGCAATCTCAAAGCTCATTTTAACCTTGGTAGCCTGAGATTTACTTTGAGATTGAGCTAGATGTTTTCCTTTGAACATTTATTCAAAATAAAAATGAAACAATATTAAATCCCACAACTTCCAATTCATATCATAATTAGGAATGGGAAAAAATACATAGATAGGTGAGGTTTTACAAAGCCTCTGAAAAATTTGGAAACAGTATAGAGGCGCTGGCCAAAGACTTCAGATTTATTTTTAAATCCACATGTTTTTTTGCAAGGGAAAAATATTCTTCATTTCAATCCCTGAACTGATAAATTTCTAAAAGCTTTTAAATGATGGAATTTGAGTTCTTCTATCACTGACTGAGCAGCTTTTTTTGAACAGACTCATTATTAACGCAAGTTACTATAACAGCAGCTTCAGACTTTATTAAAATTGTAACAGCCTTTGCATTGTCATTGCAAAAATAATTCTCCTGTTGACATTATATTTGGTGTATGTTTTGGGGGGGGTTTGATGTGATGGGACTGGAATTGTTTTGACACTGAGAAGGGGTGTGTGTGTGTGGCTGTAAGTGTAATAACCAGCTTGAATCTATGCTCTATTGCTGAATTGAGTCTGAACCTTTAGTAAGGTCTGGGATAGTTCAGTGAAGAAAGTTCCCAGTCCAAGGACTCAGACCCCCTGTATCACCCCACTGGACCTTCAGCTTTTCCTGCCTGCTGACCTTTAGATTCCCATTAAGGATCTTCCGTGGCCAACCCCCGACTTCCCTATTCCCCACCATAACCCTCCACTCTTATCCCTTCTCACAAGCCCCCCTTAGAGGTAATTTGTAGGACCTAATTGTGCAAGGCACCAATGCACAACATTTAAAGTCAAGGCCCAAGGGCAGTGTTCAGCTGGGCCCTGCAACCCATTTATAGTTAAGTGTGATTCATAGCAGGAGCATAGACGTTTACATGGGATGGGCATGAACTAGGGAGAGGCTTTGGAGGATTCCTTTAGTTGGAGAAAGGTGGCTTTGGCCTTGTTCGACAGATAGGTGGGTGGGACTTCCAGAGATAGCCTAGATAAATGAGAGACACTCATAATGCACAAGGAAGGGCTGGATGCACCAAAACAGGCAGGATTATTTGACCCTTCCCCCAAGCTGCTGTATTTTGTTTTCACGACTTGAAAAAGAAGCCAATGCCCTTTCCAAAGGAGCTTGAATCCGGCAACAAATTTACCCTCTTCTCCCAAGTGGGCAACAGTTCAGAGTCTTGTCACTTTACAGCTGCTTAAGAGTCAGCGACTGCAAAATGTGTTGTGGACCCTGTTGGGAGAAAGATGTGGCGGTGAGAGAGAGAGTGGTGCAGGAACGGATACACAGGGCAACCCGGCAGAAATGGAGGGGAGGAAAGGAGAAATGGGACAGAAAGCAGAGAGAAAACAAAATCTGGGATGGAAGAGAGAGAGGAAGTGAGGGAACAGAAGAGAAAAAGAGAGACTGATGCTAACAAGGAAAACAAAGCAACAGAAATAGGAAAAAAACGATACAAAAAGATAGGCAACAAAAAAGAAACAAAATACATACCGGTATTAAAAAACCCAGGAAAACAAAAAGCAGAAGGAAAATGAGAAAAATATTAGAAATAAACAATAGCGGTAAAAACACAAAAACAAAGAAAAACATTTAGACCCTGGAATGCTACTGCTGTTGTTGTTGTTGCTGTATTTTATTTGAATAGTCTTCAAACATTATTTTCATTCCCATATAATACAGTAATTAAGGGCCTAATCTTGCTTGGGTTGAAGTCAGCAGAAGTCCATGGAATGCCACTGGGAGAAGGGGCATGTGCAGGCAAGAGTGGGGGTGGGGGGAAGAAGGGGCAGTTTGCCTTGGGTCCCCAAACCAAGCGTTGCAGGCAGCGACCTATCGCACGGGGTCGCAGAGCCTCTCACTGAAACTTGGCCTCTGTGTCATGATGGTGCGGAGCCACTGGGCTAAATCTGAGTGGCCCTGCGGACCAGGTCGCAACACCCAGAGAGCCAGGCCCGGCCCCACAGAACCGGAGCCGAGCTGCCGATGCCGGCTGAGTGTGGCTCAACTGTGGCCCATGTGAAAAATCAAAATGTCTGGGAGCACCCCTGAGTGGAGTCTCAAAAGTGAGCAGCGCTGGGTGGTCAGGGAGAGGGGAGCAGCGCTGGGTGGTCAGGGAGAGGGGAGCAGCGCTGGGTGGTCCCTGCATCCTCTTTGCAGCTTCCACCACCAGGTGTCCTATGGAAGATCTGGGGATTGCAGTGGAAACTCCGGGAGGGTGGATACAAGAGGTCAGGCTGGCGCAGGGAGGACTAACCGGTGCCAGTTTCAGTGAACTGAGACTGGCGCGTTAAATGGCCACAGGAAGGGCTGGGATCACTGGAGTAATTTCCTTCCGGTTCAGCAAACCAGAGATTTCTAATAACAATGCCTTACATCTGTCCAATGCCTTTCTTCAACAGACTATTCACTTACTCCCCCGCTGAACAGCAGTTACCTCCCTGGTGGAACAGTGCAACCAAACGGAAGCACAGATCAACGCTGTGTAACAGTTTAGGGCAGGAAGTGAAGAATTCCGCATCCAGCTGAAATCTCAGGGGAGGGGGGGTGTCATTTATGTAGGCGGCAGGTAAAAATCTGAGTAGGAACGTGTGCAGGAGAGTTAATGCCCACAAAGTGGCAAGCACTGAGCTAGCTTCCGTAATGAGTGATTACATTTCATCCCGCACTTGTCTCCTTCCAGGGAGACACGAAAGAGGCTAATGGCCCAGAAGGAGGCAACTTAAAGTTTCTGTTGTTATTATTGGCATTACACTGATCTAGCTACCTCCCCTCCCCCAAAATTGGGGCCCCATTGTGCAAAGCGCTGTACACGCTCATCATGAGAGACAGTCCCCGTCCCAAAAAGCTTACAATCTAGATAGCTAAGGGGTTGGATGGTAAACAGAGGCACAGAGAGTTGAAGCAACATGACCAAGTCATACTGCAAGGCAGTGGCAGAGCAAGGAATAGAATTCAGGTTTCCTGACTCCCAGTCCAGTGCGCTCTCCGCCAGCTCATACTGCATCCTGAAGCTTTTATTTTTCTTCCATATCTGAAAGAGACTCAACGAGGTTTCAAGAGTACTGTTCCCTCCCTCTTCCCATCTTCTGAGGAGCCTAAACCGAGAACTAGAATTTTCTGCAGCAATAATTCAAAAGAAGCCATCCATCCATTGCAGCAGGATGGTTACGTGGCAAGAAAATGCTCCTCCTTGGTCTCTTTTATACCCTGGGGATAAACCTTTGTTTATGGCCTTCGTTCCAACTAAGGCTAGTGGACTATGAGGACAACAAGCAACCTGAAATTTTTCACATAGTCATTGCCCCCTTGCATGTTCACTAGATGTAAAAATGAAACCGTGCAGCAGAAAATTATGTGTCTGGTGTTATGAGTTTATTAAAGCAATGAATAGCAGGTCCAATCCTCTTCAGACTCTCACCAGTTTTACACCAGTGACTCACCACTGAGTTCAATGCAGTCGTTTCTGATTTTCACCTGTGTAAGTGACAGGAGATTTAGGGCCAACAGTTCTTTCCCTTAATTATTTCAACTAGATTTTAAATGAATGCAAAACATTTGTTTTGTTGATGTTTAAATGTATGTATGGGTGGTATTCATTATTTCTCTCTCTGCTTCTATCTTTATAATTAACCCCTCCCACTATTAACTAATGAGCAATAGCCTGGTAAAGCAGCACAAAACTCATCATGCAAATTGCTATTTGGATCCATGCCATGCTTACATTTTTGTTTCTGCAGTTATTTTATGAATTGTAGTATGATGACTTATGGAATTCATATACTGTAGTATCAAAAAAGGTTTGCTCTCTATCTCAGAGACGGTTTCTATTAGTAAATGATCAATTTTTTAGACCAGATTGGATTATGACAAAGGATGATCAGAGTTGTTGGCATGATCACATCTTATTAGTACAAAGATTTTATTTAAAGTGAGTAGGAGAAAAAGACTTCAGCAGCATGGTAGGTACAACTGAACAAATCACTATTCTCAGTTCTGATACACTGGGGTGTATATGAAGTCATTCTATTGAACTGAATGCAATAGAATTACTTCACATTTACATCAGTATACTTAAGATCGGATTCTCACTCTATTTATAATATATTGCTACACATAATATACGTGTATATGACCAAAACTGACTAGTGATTTTGGGTGCCCAACTTGAAACACGGTAAAGGGGCCTGATTTGCAGAAAGTGCTGAGCGCCCACCCTCCGAAAAATCTGTCTCCTGTAAGTTGTCTCAAATTGTTTGTTCAAGGCACCCAAAATTACTAGTACCTCTTGGGGGTGGGCGGCAGAGGCAGGGATCCTCTGGAAAAAACAGTATGTATGATTGTATAATTAAAGACTCTAGCATAGTGCACACACACAAAGGGGCTGAATTAAGGTTGTATCAGCAACCTTAATTCTGGCATTTCCTAACTTTTGAGTGCTTGGCTTTGCAACCTTAACATTCCTTTAACTTTACTTTTTGGATGTAATTCATATATATAAATATAAAATATAATACCAACAGCACAATATATTCCTTACACTACTCTAGTAACTTAAGCAGAGCCTCCCTTCACAGACACAAACTGTGAATACTGTAAACAATAAGCAAAGCAAGAACAAACCAAGATTATTAAGACACATGGATTCCACCTCAGAGTGGTAAATATTTACCATTGATATTGGTTGATTAATTCCAGCCTATCATTCTTTGCTTGGCTGTCTGAACTGAATAAAACCACCAAGAAGTGAATGCCTAAATGCTCTTCATGTAGGTAGTTCCTAAACAAAAATGTGTTTACTATAACCCTCTTAAAATAAATGACGGCAAATGGAATCTGTATTAATGAGTCAGATGGCTGGTTTGCTGGCCATTACGTGCCAACACTTTAACCAATCAGAAGCCAGTGGGGGTTATATATTGTGCGTGGCAAAACTCACATTGACTTCAGTGGGAGGGGGATTGAGTCCCACTGCATTCTTTACGATGAGAAACTGTAATATAACGGTCAGAACCGACGTAACTGTACATTAAAAAAGAACTTTTTTTCCCTTTCATATATATATATAGATATAGTCTCCTAGCAAAACCAACAGCATGGCCACAAAAATACATTGTAATTAAACCAAATCCACAAATCCATTCACTTTTAAGAGGCAAATTTCAGGTAATTAGGGAGCAGGAGAAATTCATGCCACAAAAAAATGAATGGGAAAAGCAGACAGCTTTCAGTGCTGTGTTTAGGTAAGGTTCAATATTTATTAAAAATAAATTTGTTGTTAATGTAGTTTTGTTTTAAGCAAACTTGTTTTTGTTTCCGTTGGGCTAGATTTTGCCATGAAAGGGAATAAGGGGGTGGGGGAATCAGAACACTCCTCATTTCAGTGGGACCAGTTGTGGAGCACAGTACTACTCAACCTTAGTAAGGGGATCAGACTCTGGCCCCAAATGATTAAATCTACATCAGTCATTTATTTGGGATAATTGAAATAAAGTCATTGGAATTCAACACTGGCACAGGATCAGCACCTCCTGCTTTGATAATAAATATCTAGAATTTGGCCTGACATTTATTTTCTGTAAGTACCAGCAGGAGACCATTATTCTATGACAACATTCTGTTCCATTGACATTATCCCTTAAATATATTTAAAGATGACAGTGCTGTAGATTTCTCAGGAGAGTGTGCAAAACTAATGATTATTCTCTTCATATCAGAAGTGAAACCTCAGTAAAGGGAAAAGCCACTTTAGATTTAGGCCCTATTGCGCCAGTGAAAATGTAGTACGGTTTTATTATTTATTGCGTACTGGAGAGTGGCCTTGGTGTTGTACAAACAGATATAAGGAGACACAGTCCCTGCCCCTGGGAGTAAGTGAAAACTCCCATCTTGGAATCAGATCCATATGGGCAGACCTATGTGTGTGTATGGAGCCCTTCTGAATCCATGTCCTGAATGTTAAAACAAGGGGTAGTGGGTAATTAATATTACAATTAAAATTATATGAATATATTAATATAAATATTAAGTATTTGTATTACAGTAGCACCTAGGGGCTCCAGGCAAGACTGGGGTCTCATTGTGCCAAGAACTGTACAAACATATCCTAAGAGACAGTGCCTGTCCCAACAAACTTACAATTGAAATAGACAAAGGAGAGGAGGACAGAGTGAGGTAAAGTGGGTATTCACCCAGGAAAGCTTATGCTCCAATACATCTGTTAGGTGCCACAGGACTCTTTGTTGCTTTTTACAGATCCAGACTAACACGGCTCCCCCTTTGATACTAGAGTGAGGTAAAGTGATTGTTCAGGGTCACACAGCTGGTCAGGCTCTTGTCTCCTAGTCCAGTAGCTAATGCTGCCCCACCATAAGAGCTCAGATTTATTTTGTTTAAATGCTAGAGTATGTCACAAAACACTGGGCGGCTGCTTGCTTAGGGCCAGATCCTGTTTTCTCCGCAGGCAGTATTCAAAACTCTTTGACTTCGGTGGGACCAGGATCCAGCCCATAGCCCATGTATTAACTTTCTCAATGGGAGCTGCTGGATCACAGGAGGGAGCTTGCTCCCTTCCCCCTTCCCGGCTCTGTGGCACTAGTTTGGATCCAGTCTCAGACAAAAGGCGAGCTTGTAAACTCCTGCGGAATGAATAAGGGGATCAGGTTGCTCGCCCTCTCACGTGACTCTCTGCCAGTTCCTTGAGTCCCTGGGTCCATTTTCACACGGAGAGGGGAGGAGCGTCTCGGGCTCCCAGCTCCAGGTTTATTTTGTCATTTTTTTTCTGCAGGCACGTTGCTTGGGGCTCCCTCGATTGCCTCCTTGCAGGTTCTTTTTGTCTTTGCAAAGGCCCCTTTCTGATCACCCCCCTGCCTTCCCTTCCCGCTCACCACTCTCTCCTCCAAGACAACGTTGCAGAAGGAGCTTTGCACGGATCTGCTGAGCTGGGGGGGTGGGTGGGTGGGGGGGGATAATACACTGTAAGGCAGGGGGGGGGAGGGGCACCAGTGCCACCCCCGCCACCAGCAGCGCTGTTTAATTCGTCTGCCTTTTTTTGTAGCCCTCGCCTGCGCTGGGATCAGCCCAAAGAGCCAGGCTAAGGCGGTGTCTTTGCAGGAGAACGGGGCTGGGCACGGAACGGCAGCACCGGAGAAAGTTTCCCGGGAGGGAGCCTCGCCGAGTGGATTTTATTTGCCCGCCGGCCGGGCTGCTGGTGCGGAAGGGGGCTGCGGAGCAGAGACACCCCCCCCCCCATCTCCCCTTTGATTCCTGCCCCTCTGCGCGGAGCTGGTCGTAGCGCTGGTGCCCCGTGAACTTGAAAAGCTGCTTTGCAGGCAAACCTGCCGCGGTGGGTCTCTTCTGCGGCGCTCGGCGATGGAGGGGGCTCGGCTCGGCCCCAGGGAAGTTTGCAGCGGGATGAATCCGTGACGGGCCAACTGTGGGGACCACGCTGCGGATGGGCTCGTGTGGGCAGCTGCTAAGCTAAGGTCCGGACACGCGTCTCTCTTTCCACGCGCGGGGGGCTTGTTTGTGCTGCTGGACTCTTGTTACTCCCGGGGTGAAACCACTTTGACACCACCCCCCCCGCTCCTAATCCTAATCTAATTCAACCGAAGCAAAGGTCTGACATTGTGCTGAGTTGTGGAGGCTGCTGCAGGAGGGGTTTTGCAGGGGGCTGCTTGGGGGCCCGGCTCCAGAATCGGCTTCGCCTCTCGCAATGGATGACCTGGAAGGGTGGCTCCGGATTGCGCTCCTCTTTGCTGGATTTGCCGTGTTGCCCCAGCAGCAGGCGGAGGGTGAGTGAAAAGCGCACCCGGGGTGTCCGTGTAGTTACCGGGCGGGCTGCGCGCGTTAGGGATTTCCCCCCGCTGAAGATGGCTCTGATCCGGGTTCATTTCCACACCCGCTGGGACTGTCCCCGCCGCCGGCACGATGTCATTCCATGTAGTTGCTTGCAGACCCCCACACTGCATCACTCAGAAGGACTCCCCGGAGCGGGGGGGTTTGCTGGAAGGGGCCCAGGGTTGTGCAATCCATGAAGGCAGCGTGGATTGCAGCAGCAAACAGCCCCCGCTGCAAGCAAACCGACCACCCCCGAGGGCGAGCGGGGCTGGGGACGGGGACGGGGAGGGAATCCGCGTTGACCTGGGAGATTTGGGGCGCTGAAAGGCGGCAGGCGGGGCGGGTGTGTGTGTGTGTGTCAGGAGCGCAATGCGAGCAGGACCCCGGAGTGTGATTGTGCAGAAAGCCCCTTGCTCCCCGCCCGGTTCTCCCGCGGGCCGCCTGCTCTGCAGCCCGCAGTCCCCACGCGCGGGCCCCCGGGGGACGGGGCAGCGCTGTGTGCACGCTGCGGGGCGGAGGGGTGGCTCTGCTGCCGGCCCCGGGCTTCATTCCTTACTCCGCCAGCTGCGGGCGGGACGGGGCGCTCACCTGGCTGCAAGCGGGGAGAACCCGAGCCCGGGACCCGCCTTAACTTCTCCTGTGCCCGGGGTCCTGCAGCAGCTGTGGGGTGCCAGCGGCGGGGCAAGGCGTGGGGCTTGGCAGCGCGCGGGCTGGGGTCCGCTAGGTGAAACTTCTCCGCCTCCCGCCTCTTTCCCACTGGGGGTGGGTGGGGGGCTTGCTGGTCTGTGACCCCCCTTCCAGGCCTCTGCCTGTCTTACACACACTGTCGGGTGTGATGCCCCCAACACATGCATGTGCCCTGGCTCGCGCTCCCTCCAACAGCCATAAAAGACATCACCTCTGGTTCCCAAACAGGGGTACCGTACCCTTGGGGGCACGCAGAGGTCTTCTGAGGGGTACATCAACTCCGCTAGATAGTTGCCTAGTTTTGCAACGGGCGCCATAAAAAGCACTAGCGAAGTCAGTGCAAACTAAAATTTCCATACAGACAATGACTTGTTTATACTGCTCTGTATACCATACGCTGAAATCTAAGTACAAGATTTATATTCCAATGGATTTATTTGATAATTACATGGTAAAAATGAGAAAATAGGCACATTTTCAGTGACAGCGTGCCCTGACACGTCTGTATTTTCATGTCTGTTTTTGTAAGCAAGTAGTTTTTACATGAGGTAAAACTTGGGGGTACAAATCAGACTCCTGAAAGGGGTACAGGAGTCTGGAAAAGTTGAGGGCCACTGCCTTACTGCACCCACCCTGCCTCCCTCGCACGATAGGGGGCAGTCTTGCACTGGCAGGCAGGACTGGGGCAGTGGGGGAGGGATTTTTTCCAAAGCATCTCAATGCCCGGGGAGCACATCTCCCCGGAGCGGGGGCCTATGTTGCTATGGTGCTTTTGCACGTCCTATCCTCCCTGACCAAACAGGGCCTTTACATCTCTGTGACTGAGCTGGCACTTTTGTTCTCAACCCCTCTTCAGCAACGCTCCCAGTTACCCTCTGAGCTGCAATGTCTTATCCTGGCTCTTGGCCCAGGAATAAATCATAATAATGAATAACAAGAAGTTGAAGAAAACCCACTAGCTATTTCTCAGTTACTGAAGAATGGGTGGGGGAAATGTCAGGTCCGGGTGGGTTTCACACGGTGTGCAGTGTGTGTTATTACCGCTGAAGGCAGCTGGAACTTACATGACTTTTTGCTGGTGGATTTTACATTGGTTTCTAAAGGGAATGTGCTGTGTAGAAGGGTATGTTCCCTGCTTTCTGCCCCATCTGCTGGTTATGATTCTTCCCCTCCTTCCCGCTCTGCCTTCATCAGTATGGAAGTGGAATGGAGGGGTTGCCAGTATCTGGTAGTGCAATCATACTCCATAGCTGCTTTTCTCCATGCTACATGCCACTTTGCATAGCATTACTGCCATTTTGCATCCTTCCATGCCACGCAATGGAGGGGAAACAGATGACCCTACGCGTGTGAAATGTAGAAGTTCCTTTAGGAACCACAACGCTGACTTTCATTAACATTTAAATTTGTTAGTCTCTAAAGTGCCACAAGTACTCCTGTTCTTTTTATTTAAACCATAGTGATTCATTAACTTAAGCTTTATTGAACTTCAAGGTTCTTAGTCAATAATAATAAGTTATCTCAGTCAATAGGTAAAATCTCCCAAGTCACTTAGGAGCCTATCATCCACTGAAAGTCTGTGAGACTCAGTTTCCTTAGGCACTTCGGAAAATGTGACCTGCCAGCAATAGTTATCTTCGTCAATAACAGCGACTTTTTACTAGTTAATAATAGGTGTGGGTGTGTTAGCTGAAGAGCAGCATTGTCAGGTGTGACATCAGATAATCCAAATTGTGTGTGTGTGAAATTATGAGTGAAGCACCCTCCTTCCCTACAACAACAGTCTTGATAGAGCACGATATAAACATCCCTGAGTTTAGGGGACCCAACACAAAAGTGACGATGAGTTTGGGTCCCCCCCACCAAGATGGTTTAGTATGTGAATGAGAATGTATTCCTTCAGGTGCAGGGAGACACTTTCCTTTCATCTGTGTTGGGTTTAGCAGAAGATCATTCATCTAAAAGGCCATTGGGTAACTTGGAAATGCAGGCAAAGCTCCTATAAACTTGAATGAAAAATACATTATACATACATATTATATAGTATCAGTAGAGCCCTGCAAATCCATGGATATCTGCTTTATATCCAGGGATCATTTTTGCAGGTTGCGGATGGATGCGGATCCAAATTTTATATCTGGAGTGCTGCAAATTTGTGGAAGTCCGCGGATCGAATGCAGATACTTAGAGCCCCACGCGGATACAAAATTTGTATCAGGGCGCACTCTCGGTGACTGCCTTGAGGACAGGCCAGTTCAGTAGTAGGAAAGTTGGTAAAAATGTAGCTAGAATATCTTTGAAAATCTATGTATGTCAAATCATATGCAGTAGTGAACACAAGTGTTTGAAGAGGACTGTCTCCCATTACAGTTTGTGAGCAGGTGGAATATACCTTTGCTTTAGGAGAGAATCCGACTACATGTGTTTTCCTTTGCAGTCATTAAGAGGCATGTCTGCTGCTGCTGAGGAGCCAGGTGGCCAGGTGACTAGGATATGGGACTGAGCATCAGGAGAGGTAGATTCTAAGACCTCCACTTGTGTGATCTAAGACCTCCTGTTGTGTGATCTTGGGCAAATCAGAGTGGATTTTAAGAGTTGAAGTTGTCATCATTGGGCTTCTCAATTTTTAAAAATAAATTAAAATAAGTAAGACACAAATGTAAAGTGGAAAATGGTAGAGCAAGGGAATAATCATGTGCAGGAAAGTCTCTCTCTCTCGGTGGTGAGTGCTTATAACAAAACTATTATAAACGGACAAACTGGAAAAACTCCCTGGGCCTGGCTGCCTGTTACAGTAATGCCCCTTTACACCAGAGTGGCGATGTAAAAGGGCCGTACAGAAGGTGTAAATGGAATCTTGTAACTTGAACGTATTGCCAGAGTGATGTAAAGAGATCTGAGTGGAACTGCGAATCAAATCCAGTGTCTTGACCTTGAATCCAGTCCTATGTCCTCTGGGTGAGGGAATCTTCCCAAGCCTTTTTCTCCATTCTGAGTCCACAGTCACAACCCTGAGGACCTGACCCATTTCCCATTCACATCAATGGGAACACAGCCAGTTGACTTTAGTGGACGTTTGATTGGGTCCTTATGGCCTTTCCCCTGACCAAAGGAAAATAATCCTTTACTTGCTAAGGACCAGATTGTGTCTTTGCAATCGGTTACACCTGGGCTAACGACCAATTCAATAGGTAACTCTCAGTTTTAAGCAACCACTTTACTGTAGACCCAAGGTTTGTTGTGCAATTTTGCTTCATCTGTTTTTAAAGGCATCCTCTCTACCAGACAACCAAGTTCTGTTACTCCCTTGGGTGGTCCCTTAAGGCAGTTGTCACTGCATTCTTTTTTTCTTTTGTAATTTCTTGTCACATCTTTAGTAGCCAGATGCGTGCAGCTGTTTGAAGAGGACTGTCTGCCAGAAAAATCAATAAAAGAACTGTCATTCAGTTCATTCATGATTTCATTCCCCGGCCCCATTTTTTGACTTATTGAGATAGTATGTGTGAAACTGTACCTCACCAATCATTTGCTTGGGTAACCTTTCTCTTTCATTATTGTCAGTGATAGGCACTAGGGTATTAACGGTGAGTGAATGACGTTATACATCAAAGTATTTGGGATGTGCTTGCTATTCAGAATAACTGTGATATAGACACTTCGAAACACACTCAATATCATTGAGAAAGTCTAGGTGTTGAGAAATCACCAAAAGAAATGTATTAAATAACGCCATTTGTGTCAAATTCCATTCTCAGATAGGTGTGATTTCAGTGGGAGTCACATGAGCGGATCTGTGGGCGGAATGTGACCCTTTGTGTGTAGTATGATTTAAGAACTGGAATTCAAGCAAACTTTTAAAGTGCTAACATTTTTGATGTATTTATATATATTTATTTGTATATTTACTGAGTCTTCAGTTTTTCAATGGGAACCAAGCATACCAATCCAAGGATGGATTCTGGCTTTAAGCATAAGATCTTACTTATGAAGAGAGAACTAGAATCTTGCCATCATGTAGCCTTCAGTGACACTGGAAGAAGAGAATAAACAATCCCCCTAATGCATAATGGACCAAATCTTGGAAATCCTAATTCATGCAAAACATCCATTTAAGTTAATGGGAGGTTCGCCTGAGTATGGCCCACAGTATCTGATCCTGCTAAGAACATGAGAGGTTAGCCGTTCTGATTCACTAAGCAATAAGACTAGGATAAGGAAGGACAATTGCAGTAAAGGATATTTATCATTCAGTAGCTGATGCAGGAATCAGTTACTGGGGGGGGACCCTTTCTGTATACAACAAGGGTTTTTCTTAATTGTCTAGAAGCCCCTCTAAAGTTGTGTTTTTCTACCAGTGAAACAATTCAACTTTTCAATCCATGCCTCAAAGTACCTGCGGTTCCCATTTCAAGACAAGTGGGACAATGAATATTGGAGAGAGCGAGAGAGAGAGAGAGAGAGAGGGAGATTCATCTGTATCCAGAGCACTTGATTACATAAAAAAGCTACAAACCTAAACTTGCCCATTCTCGTTTTCCCCACAGTCCTTTTGGTGNTAAAACATCCATTTAAGTTAATGGGAGGTTTGCCTGAGTATGGCCCACAGTATCTGATCCTGCTAAGCACATGAGAGGTTAGCCGTTCTGACTCACTAAGCAATAAGACTAGGATAAGGAAGGACAATTGCAGTAAAGGATATTTATCATTCAGTAGCTGATGCAGGAATCAGTTACTGGGGGGGGACCCTTTCTGTATACAACAAGGGTTTTTCTTAATTGTCTAGAAGCCCCTCTAAAGTTGTGTTTTTCTACCAGTGAAACAATTCAACTTTTCAATCCATGCCTCAAAGTACCTGCGGTTCCCATTTCAAGACAAGTGGGACAATGAATATTGGAGAGAGCGAGAGAGAGAGAGAGAGAGAGGGAGATTCATCTGTATCCAGAGCACTTGATTACATAAAAAAGCTACAAACCTAAACTTGCCCATTCTCGTTTTCCCCACAGTCCTTTTGGTGCACTGAAAACGCTTGGGAGGGCTGTTCGTTTTCCCTACCTCCTGCACGGGGGAACTGCCTCCTAAAGCAGTGTCTTGGTACACTGGACTGGTTATTTGGGGGTATCTGCCTTCCCACAGAGATTCATTCTGTCCTTTATTTTATTGCATATGGTAGCAGACTCCTCTCCTGCTTTTCTTGATTGGTGTCTCTGCACTTGACCTCTGGATGAGAAAGCAGGCAACGAGTTTCCTGCAAAGCTAATGCTCATGACACTTTATCAGTGGTCTGGCAGGTGTATAGCGGAAGCCAGTGCCCACCCCTTTTTGGAGACCAACTGCTAGGCTTTCTCAGATGCCTTCTTTGTTTCTGTGTTCTCCACTCTGCTGAACAAGACTCCTGTGTCTGCTCGCAGCCAGAATTCCCTGCTCTGCAGCCAGCCTGGCCGTCCCGTGTGCCAGCAGGTTAGACCAAAACCTTGGTTTGGTTTGGTTTTCCCCCCGCTGCTGAGCAGTTGTTTTACATCCCTTCAGACTTATTGGTGTCACGTTTTTATTTTGATTAAACTAGCCTTGTAAATAACGTGCTTAATGGCCTGCGCCTGCTCCCAGAGAAGCCCAGGGGCTGTTTCCAACGGGGGCAGAACTGAGTCCTGAATGTGCAGTTTTCAACCTATTGTGATGCATGTTAGGGACAAGATGGAAACCCGCACATTTTACACAAACTGTCTAAACGCCAGATGAGTTTTATTATGAGATGAATATTAAGGTGTTCTGGCTTGACGGCAAGTGAATGAGAAGGAATACAATTCTGTGGAGGTGGCCAACTCAAGGGATTAAAAGTGGAATATGAAGCGTTCACCTCTAGGTCACTAATTCAGACTCAGGCCAGGAAGCTGTCACTTTCTGATGTTTGGCCTGTGTGAAAGGTACACAATGCTGGGCGCGGTACAAGGACCCAGATAGATAAGTGAAAGGAGTTCATTGTGTCTGTCCTGTGCCTAGTGGACGGGTGTCCATGTTACAAAAACTACCACTAGGGGAGACACCAAACTGGTAGGTCAGTTTGCTGGCAGTGTCAATGGAGAAGCCAAGGAATGCCCTGGCATAGAAACTAAACTACCCTCCCCATAGGAGCAGGTCCCTGCTGGTCAGGTTTGAGGCCCATTGGTTCAGTGTGGGTGAAGCTTGTGGTGCTGTTGCGCATCATGTCTGTGCTCTCTGGTGCTGGGCTGTTTTGACCTCAGCTGGAAAGATGGACACAGCCATATGAGGAGGCCTTCCTGAAGGAACAACGTTGGCCCACTATTCAGTCAGAGGAAAGGCCATGAAAACAGATGTGCTAAGAGGGGGCGGGGTCAAATGTGTAAGAGTTTGAGAGAGACAAGGTGGGTGAGGAAATGAATATGTTTTATTGGACTGCCTTCTGTTGGTGGAGGAGACAAGCTTTACAGCAACAGAAGTTGGTCCAATAAAAGATGCATTTTCCCCTCCCTCCCCTCGTATCTTGGGATCAACAAGGCTGTAACAACACTGCAAATGGTAAAAGCTTGCCAGGGGGCAGTGCCCAGCAGGGTACCTCAGACAGCACCCTATGAGAGATCGGGGGAGTCAATAGATGCCACCCGAGGCACTCTGCTTGAATGGGTGAGATAATTGCCTCTCTCAGGCAGTACAGCAGACATGACTATCCAAGGAACAGTGGCAATGGGTGGTGTAGGACTATATTTTGGATCAATGGCGCATTTCTTGGCAGATAGACAACTTACTGCATCCCCCAGCCCAGTGGTTCTCCCTTGCGGTCCAAGCAGCATCCAGCTGCATCCCATGTGACGGTCTCAGGACCATACAGGTAGTATATATATTGAAAGGAAGCGGCCCACATAACACATAGAGAGCTGCATATGCAGCCCACAGTGGTAAATAGGTACCAAAAGAGCCTCCTTCATTATAACAGGACATATTGTGGTCACGGGCAGTTTAACTGACATCCCTCCAAGTGTGGCTTCTTGAGCTCCCCATCTTGCCTCTGTGGAGCTCAAGAACAAACTGCATGCCAGCTGGTTATGGCCTGCCCTCCTTATCCTCTTGATGGTGGACGGATGCGCTTGATGTCTCTGGATGCTGCTGCCATGATAAAGTGGCTACATCACTTACCCCATTCTAATTCGTTGTTTGTGCTGCCAGAGGCCATATGCTAGAAAAAGCACAAAGGAGACAGCCCCACCATCGCTGAGAGCACTCTGTGATCGAGCTTCTGCCTTCTGGATTTGAAGGTGGCCAATGCCAGGAGGAGGTGAACAAGGAGGTGCTAGGACTGAATTGAGTTTTCAATGGAGTGATTGAGCAAGTGGTGGATTGATAGAGCTGCATTGTCTTAAAGCAAATAGAAAAAGGACAAAAAACATTTGGATAGTACAAGTAGCTTATAATGTGAAACCACACATTCATAACAACATTTCCTATTCTATATTTGGTTACCTTTTGTATTGGCATCCCTAAAAAAAAACCCTAGTAACATTCAGGGGAATTGTGGATGCTCAAAGAATGCAAGGTCAAGTTCTTTTGAAGCACTGGTTTATGGGTGAGTCTATTAATATCAGCTTCCTTCTAATCCATTTTCTTTTTGGTCCTACAGGTGCTTGTGTCTACCAAGGCTCGTTGTTTGAGGTAGGTGAACCTTAATATGTTTCCTGGTTACATTGAGGTTGATAGGCTGCACTTATGACTTAACAAGTTTTGTCAGTGCCACATGACTTCCGTGGCACAAATGGTAATGATGCTTTCATTAATATGCAATGGGGTGAAATCCTGGCCCCGCTGAAATCCATTGCAAAATTCCTATTGACTTCAGTGGGGTCAAGATTTCACCCATGGTCTTTGTCAACCCAACCAGGCTACTGTTGAGCAAGACTCCATGCATGTTTACAAATTTAGCTCTTTGTTTGTCCTGTGCATTAGTGTTGTCTAAAATCTTCCTGTATATTCTGCATGTATTTGATGTTTTGCTACGAGTGATGATTGTTTAACACTTTTCTTCTGGAAAACTTCATATTCATTGTGTGCTGTGACTTCTCCTTTTTTAAACTAAAAGTATGACTTTTGCATTTTTTTGCTGTGACAAAACCATGATTTCTCCATTTGATTGTCATTTCACAATTGCAAATAATCCACCTTAATCATTGGGCAGGTATGTGATGTAGGGAATCTCATGCAAATAGTACTTTTCCATACGATACTTGGCTGTCTCAATTTGATACTCAAACAGTAAAAAGAAATTGACAAGAACATTGCTCCTGAAGTGCGTGCACACAGGCGTGCTATCACAATGAAACTACACAATTATTTGTTGTTGTAGAATCTAACGTAGTGTGCATCATGTTTATTTATTAGCTAGATTGGGTTTATATGTTTTCTTTCCCTGAATACCCCCTTCCAGCAAAGTTACTGCAGTGTCTTTGGAATCTATAACTATTGTATAACCCCAAGTTCTATAGGAGTTGGGTTCTTTTTCCCTTCCAACCTTGACATTGACCCTTTAAAAGTTCTCCTGCACAAAGGGGGAAATGAAATGGAATTGATTTACACCACCGTGTCTTTGGTGGATGGCTTGGTGAAAAGCCGAAGCAGATTGCGTTCATTTGTTTCCGTTAATAATACACTGTGGAGCATCACAGTGTTTTAAAGGAGATTGAAAAGTCTGTCTACACTCCATCAACTCTAATAAATTGTGTGGCAGATCATTCTCTTCTAAACTCATTTTATCTCAATAAGGACTGTAATATAATGAAACTAAGGGGATGGGAAATGAGATGCTCATCTATGTCACTGCATGATGATGACGTGTGTGACATTTACAATTCAAATTTTTTTTTTGGCTTTGTACGCTTGTCTAAATGATGGAGTTGATGTAGATGCAGACTAAATTGAAGGTTGTTTTTGTTTAAATTATAGAAATTAAGGCTCAGTTATGGAAACCCTTACTCACTTTAAGTAATTCCTTACTCAGTATGTTGATGTCAGTGGGATTACTCATGGCGTAGGATACTACTCGGTGTGTGTAAAGGTATACAGATCTTAAAGCAGCTTTGATTTAAAAAAAAAATGCTTCACTGGGGAAAAAAGTCTTATATTTTGTTTGGCTTGAGAACTGTACACATGTGTAGTTATTCTGTAGTGTAACCTTCATGGAAATGTCACTATGAAGAAGGAAAAAAAGTATATTAGCATTGTACTGGTGTTGGTATTTTTCAACATGTTACTACTGGTAGAAAAATACCAGGTCAAGTTATAGGGTTAGTTATAACCAGGTCAAGATGTGTGCTAACAAGACATACGCTGCCTGGGAACACTGAAAGGGAGAAAGACAAGCTGCATGCTGTTTTTTGGATTCTTTCGGAATCCCAGTTTGTTTAAAAGCAATACGATATTGTTTGTAGTAGCTCCCACAGCATGCAAGATGCTTTCTGAACACAGCTGGAGACAACAACTTTCACATTGTGAGTGCTACTAAGGACAAAAACTATAAGACAATAATAGTAACAATGACTGAAATCCTTGCCCTGAGGAACATATAACTTAAAAAGACAAAGATACACTAAGGATGGGCGAGAAGGATGAAACCTACAAGCGACGTAATCAGGAGGAGGATGGGCACCCGACTTATTTCTTTGCTTTGTTGTTGGAGCTGCCTGAACAGAAATGTGTGCTCATCCACGGCCTCACTGATACCAGTGGAGCTCCTCGCAGGCATAGGGGCACCGTTAACATCAGCGAGGCTCTGAATGGATGCAGAGCTCCGCCCATTGCAGAATGTGGGGCTAAATCCCTCCTCCCTGCCTTCTTCCACACGTGGCTCTCGCTTGTTTTTCTCCCACCTTAGTTTCCAGATACCACTCCAACGTCCTTAAGCACTTCCCTCCCAGCACTGGCCTGTCTCACTCCAAGGAGTTCACTCATGAAATAGGTAGATGACTTAGTCAGCTAGTTTCTTGTAGGTATTGTGACTTAAGTGGTCTCAAGGAGGCATTTAAGGAAGTGCATTATAAAGAAATTGATTATTTTGCTGCTTCTGAACCTGCGTCCTAAGCACCTCTGGCTGTGTACAGGAGCCACTGCTGAAAAGAGAAATTCTATGCAGAGAAAGCATTTGGATAGGTTTTCCCCCCACCCCTGGGGGGAAATCAAAGAAAAGTCTAATTACATTATTTCCTTCAGAGAGGGATCGCTCCAAACCTGCAAAATCTCATAGAAAACAGAATTTTTCAGCCATTTCCAAACTTGAGGTTAATATTTGTAACGAATGGTAGCTCTTCAGTTTGAAAAAATAGCTCTGCATTAAGGATAGTGCCTAGAGAGAGGCTGTCGTCTTTCATTGATTTGTACATCGACCATTCTTATTTTAAGACTTCTATCTATAAGAGTCTCAAATGGTACAGTGTGCCTGAGACTAGCAAACACAGCTTTTTTTTTTTTTATCGGTTGTTGTACACATTAATAAACGGTGTCACTTGCAGCTTTCTAAAGCTATACAGCTCTTTTACAAGCATTAACCATCTATATAACGTTTCTAGGTGGGTGGATGGGGGAAAAAAGGCATAAAGGTTAAATGGCTTTCTTGAGATGAAAGTGGTAATTAGAACTCAGGAGTGCACAGTTTACAGTCCTGTGGTCAGAGACCTAGACCATACCTCTGTGAAATATTCCAATTGATTTTAGTTACACCTATACAATATACTTGAACATACGAATATTTTGCACAAGTTCTGCAGCAGTAGAAAAATAGCACAAATCCTGTTCTTTATTAGTTGTTGTGAATTACTCAGGAGGTTTCATTTTTTTTAACTTGATGAAAACCATTTGCATGTCAGTGGATTTACAATATTTTATTAGGCTTTCTGCATATTCAAAGCAGTACAGTTTGACAAGCAATAACTAGAAGTAATATAGTAAAGGTACAAAGAATGCCATTTTCTTGGCACCTTACATGTAATTACAAGCAAAAATAAAAACAGATCTGGCAGCAGCAGATTATATGGGAGACCTACAACAATATATGGAATAAAAAAGAATTTGCTATCTAAAAAGTGGCTCCTATTGAGAATTGTCCATCCAAGAACTTGTAGTGGGAAGGGGAAATTCCCAGCAATGTGAGGTAATGAAACTAGTATTTATTAACCCCCTCTTATAGAGCTTTCTACAGCTACATCTTAATTGCATACAGTCAATAGACCCAGTCAGTGCTACATAAATCAACTGTCTGTGGTGTCCCAGTCCTGAAGATAAAGATGCATATAACAAATCTGAAACCCCAAGGTGAAGATAAACCATTGCAATTCAGTCTGTTAATCTTTTATTAACACTCCCAAAGAATGATTGTCAGCTCTGGACAGGAACGTTTTGTGAGCCAAATTCTGAACTGTTATCCTGGTGTAAATCTGGAGTGGCTTAACTGAAGTCAGTGGGGATGGTCTTTCAGCTGAGGCACTGGATTGGGCCTTCAGGAGATCTGGGTTCAGGTCTTGGCTCTGCCACAGTCGTCCTATGTGACCCTGGACCCTTTTTGCCTCAGTTTCTCTCCTTTCCCACAGATCTTCAGCCTTCACGGAAGGCCCAGCTCTGCCTGTTCTCTGCACCTTGACCATTGCTTTCCTTGGTGCTGCTGTCGGTCTCTATGATGACCACAGGCGGCATCAGTGGAACTGCTCACCAATGGCCCTCTCACATGCTCTGTTGTGTGCTGGTTCTGACCCATACCACTTGGAGGTGGGGTGTGTGCAGAATCAATAATTCATCGAACAGCAGTGCACATTTGTGCTGCCTATACAAATAACTGGCTCGGTTTAGTTAGTGGGCAGTCCCCATCTGGACTGGAGCACCATTTAATGGGAATCCTGGAATTGCTTAATGGGCTTATGGGTATGTGTCCTGGGTTTTCATCCTTGTGAAACAAACATGCTTACCCTGGGACAGGTGGAATATTTTTATGAGTAGGGGGAAAAAATGCTGCTCCTAAGAAACCTTCCCACTCCCTGTAATTAAATTCCTGAAACTGTTTTGCAAGAGGGAGGAAGGATTATTTACAAAAGCAGGGAACACCATTAGTCTAAGTCTGTAATTTTTCCCACCCCCACCCTGTTGGTATTGGTTATCTTGGACTTCTACTGTGTGGTGAAAGCATGTTTGATGCTGCCTGGAATTTTACTGACTCTTTTCTTCTAACTCTGTAATCAAGATGAAGGGGCAGGAAGCGGGGCAGGTGGAACTCAAAGCAGGTTTTAAGAAAAAGAGGAACAGGCTGCCAATTATTTCTCTGGAAGACAGTGAGGCCTCTTGCAGATACAACAGCTGGGAAAGTGACCTTAATTACTTGAAGATGGCACAGACAGGAGGGAGACAAAGGGCTGAGGTTGATAGTAGCGTAGAACAATCTGAGTGTGTATGGAAGAATAGATTCAGGTTTAAAACAGGTCAGTAATTACTACATGACAACAGGAATCTAAAATATACACTTTTTTTCTTATTCTGTTTTTGTTTAGAGGATGTAAATGCTAACCAGTTCATTAGGATAGACTATGATAGTGTATAAGCAGTGCTTCTAGCACATTGATTACTAATATTGCAATAGCACCTAGAGTACTCAGATGAGATGGGGGGCCCCCTTTGGACCAGCAGTTATACAAACACATGGCAAGAGACAGTCTCGTACCTGAAGAGCTTACAGTCTAAACAGACAGAGGCTGGGGAAGAAGAAAGGATTGTTATCCCCCATTTTACAGATTGGAAACTGAAGCACGGAGAAATTAAGTGATATGCCCATGGTCACAGAGGAAGACTGAGCTGGGGATTGAACCCTGATCTCTTGAGTCCTAGCACAGTTGTTTAACCACAAGCTTCCTCTCTGGGGTGTATATTTGTCCCTGCAATATGTACTCTCAACCCGTTAGCTTTATGGAAGTATTGTATGTGTGTTGAGGGGAGACTGTTCTGCAAGGAATGGACTTTTAATTCAATTTTAATTTTTTTAACTAGTCACTTTGGGGGGGGGATAGCTCAGTGGTTTGAGCATTGGCCTGCTAAATCCAGGGTTGTGAGTTCGATCCTTGAGGGGGCCACTTAGGGACAAGGGGGCCATTTAGGGACAGTACTTGGTCCTGCTAGTGAAGGCAGGGGGCTGGACTCAATGACCCTTCAGGGTCCCTTCCAGCTCTATGAGATAGGTATATCTCCATATATTATTTTATTACTATTATTATTACTTGGATCATTTTCTGAACCAGAACTTTATACTACTCTGAGATCATCAAATGCCAAAATCTGCATTGCTGTTTGGTGTTAATGAAACCAGGGACAGCTACAGGATACCGATCATATTGCAGCATTTATTGAGCGTCATTATGGTAGAACAGGGTTATCTATTGAAAACAATTACTCCTCTGAAAGATCTGGTCGTTGTCATATTTCACTGCATAGCAAGGCTGTCTTTTGTAAAGATTTATATGAGGCTGAGATATAGACGTTAGTGTAAGTGAATATAGAATAGAGCCTGGAGGGTTAGTTAAGAAGTGGGGACGAAAAGTATAATGAGTCTACAGCCAACAGAAACCAACAGAAATACCCAAATTCATTACTGTACAGCAACTCGGCAGTAACACAGTTTTGTACGTGATCCTTGCATAGTTGCATTCATCAAGGCAGTAAGATGTGTGACCTAGCTGTTGTGTTCCTATGTTTTGTATACGATTTATTTTTACAGCATATGAAAAATAAAGCTAAAGCAATGAAGTATAATGGCTAAGGGGGATTGTGAACTCAGTGGGAAGAATATTAAGTGGGAAGAGTAGGTGCTTCTCTGCATGCTATGAGGACAGCAGAACTTATACCAGGTACACTGTTGTGCTTGTTTCAGCAGGGGTTTGTGTGTGTGTGTGTGTGTGTGTGTGTTTTGACTGTCAGCAGGCTTTGTGTGTGTGTGTGTTTTGACTGTCAGCAGGTTTTTCATGTCATTCAAATATGGGCAGTGTTCAACCTGTACCTACTAATCTATATCTGTATGTCTTTTCTTTACCATGTGCCCCATTCTGTCTAGCCATTTCAGGACTGGATGTAATCAGGCTGGCTCCAAATAGTAAATGAGGTTGGCATTACAGGTATTTGAGAACTAAATTCTCCAGCTGGAACTGCAGAATCTGAACAGCCAGCAACTATAGGTAAAGGCAGGAAATAAAATAGCCGACTGCCTCAGTTCCTGGATTTGAACGCTAGGGATGGTTCTCATCCTCAGAGATCTGTTGTGAGCATTGATCATTTTATATAATATTGAACTTATTATAGCACAATAAGTGCACATTGTGCTTCACAGATATAAAATCAACTCGGGTCCAGATTCTTGGCCACACTGTAGCTGCTTTGCAGCAGTCTGCCAGTGCAAAGCAGCCACAGGTGCCGACTCCATGGGTGCTCCGGGGCTCAAGCACCCACCCCCCAAAAAAATAAAAAAAAATAGGGGGTGCTCAGCACCCGCAAGGCCGGATTAATCTTTTGTGGGCCCCAGCGCCCTGATCATGGCCCCTCCACTCACGCTCCACTCCGAGGCCCCGCCTGCGCTCCACCACGAGGCCCTGCCCCCACTCGACCTCTTCCCCTGAGGCCCCGCCCACTGCTCGCACTGGGGGCGGGAGGAGGCGGAGAGGAGCACACACTGGCAAAACAAAAATCAGGGCCTGTGAAAGCAGCCATGGACCCGCTCCTCTGGCCCATGGAAGGTTCCTCCAGTGAAGAGGAATTCTCTGGTGTAGGGTAGATATAGCCGGTACTGATCCCAGTTCCTGGTCTAATATGCATGCCCTAGAGGTGGTGTTCTTTACTCAGGGGAATGGGCTGACAGCTGGCTAGCCCTAGGTTCTGGAGGAGGGGAGTAAAAATGACTTTGCTGCCTCTCCAGCCCCCCAAATAAACACCCGTTGGTGCCAGGGACAGCTCAGATGCATCCCAGGATCTGGCCCAGGGTATCTTGCTCAAAGAGCTTACAAGGAGGGAGGGAAGGGGGTTACATCAGATAGAGATGATGTGCAACAAAACCAAACAAATCACGTGTTGTCTGGGTGTCTTTTTGTTTTTTGAAAATAGGGCAGGAATTGATGGTGTTGGAGTGAAAGTCAGCTGGGTGGAGATACCGTGACTGCAGGGCAGATAGTGATTTTGAGGGGGGCGGGTAGGGTGCATGGGGGATACCATGACTGCAGGCTGTGAGCTCTGAGGGGAGGAGTGACGGAGCAGTGTGTGGCTGCTTGGTGAAGGGGTGGGGTAGGAGTGTGCGTCTGTGTGTAAGATGGGATAGCAAGAATGCTGATGGGGGAAGAAGACCAGGACCAGCAAGGCAGGAAAGTGGGCAAAGAGTAAGGCATGAGAGGTGGGTCAGGGACACGTAGGGCCTTGATAGTGGGGATGAGCAGTTTGAACTTGATGCTGAAAGACAAGAAGGCAGGGATGGTAAGGAGAAGAGATTGTGGATATGGGGGAGGCTCAGGATTAGGACAGATGCTGCCAGCAGATAGGAAGCAGCAGGGAAAGAGGTGAAGAGAAAATGTGTTCGAGCATGAGGGTGACGGGGGATGAAGTGAGCAGATGGAACAAGGGGAAGAGGTGCAATTAGTGGGAGCGGATGAGATGAGTGCGGGGAGGGATGGAAGTGATGGTGAGGAGGAAGAGAGCAGGGAGGTGGAAAGAAGGGAGAGGTAGCCAGAAGAACAGTGGAGAAGAAACTAGCAATTAGGGCCAATGAGCTGGTAAAACAATTAAGCAGTGATGGCAGTGAACCAGCAGTTGGTATGCTGTTAAAAGCAATGAACTGGCAATTAACACTCAACAGAAGTAGTGACCAGACAATTGATAATCAAATAATAGGCAGTACGTAAGCAAAGAACAGGCCGCTCATAAGCAATCCTATAAAGTGGCCAGTAGCGAAGTAAAGAGCAAGGCAACAAAAATACTTGGTAGGGGCCCGGAGCAAGTAGGTGGCTGTTGATGTGTGTCTGGGCATCTCACAGGATAAAACCATCTCTGAGGTAAATGTTAATGGCCCTCTTTCTGCCTTTGCAGGATTGGGGCCATAGATTGTAACGTACTTTGAAGACAGAATGTGCTATGTAAGTGTGAAGTGTAATTCAGTACTATTATGTCTCTACTATTTGCAGCTCTTCTTTTCCAGTATTGTCTGTGACTAGTGCAATAACAAATTTCATCTGGCCCAGCCGGGCTTGGCCAATACTCGGTGCATCCATGTCGCAAGTTAGGGTTGCGCTGTTTCCTGCACAGACCTTGCACACATGGCTTTTAGGCTGCGGCGTGCTGTGTCAGCTAGGCTATGGCCTACCTCTGTCCACAGACCGTGGTGTGACACACCTTTTGCTACATTGGGAGATGGATTAGGGAGTAGGGCAGTCTCTTTGTGTCTTCTCATAAATGATGTTCTGAAACAACTAAATACAGGTCTGTCGCATCTTAGGCGCATTTAACATGCGCGATTTCAGCTTTATGCGGTCGGCAAAAACAAAACAAAAAAGAGAAAAACAACAATTTAAATACTGTTCCTGTAGTGTGGGCGATTCCGCCCGCCATTACACTCAATGTAATTTTGACTATATGCAGTTTTCGCTTTACGCACTGACCGCGGAACGTAACCCCAGCGTAAAATGAGACAGACCTGTAAAATGAGGACTAGTAATCCAACCCAACTGACGACTTCACAGTATGGCTGCAGATTTTTCTAGCCTTCTTCCCTTTCCCATCATGCCACAGTGCATATATGATTCTCTCTCCTTACCTGGCTAGGTGGGATGGGAGGGACCATATATGAATCCTGGACTTCCTGAGTTTTAGTTGGCACTGTCTTCAGCTAAGGTCCTGTCTACACTGGCCTCTTGAAGAGCGTGGTTCTGCTTTGAAAGGTGACTGTGTAAGAATGGTATCTGCTTCCTCACCAGACCTGCTCCCTGTTTGTTTTCAGAGTCAGATGAACATACATTTTTATTGCTTTTAACTCCTGTTGGCTCTGCTGGCTCTACAAGACTAAGGTTAAACAAAGCAGAATAGAATCCAGCTTATACATCAGCAGCAGAGTTGTGATCTAAGTTCCAACTGCAGGTCTGGTTTCTGCCCTCGGATGCACCTGTGCCACCCCATTGAAGATTAATGAGATAAAACAGATATGATAGAAGGCACAGGTGTCACCAAGGACAGAATTTGGCTTGCAGACTCTCTATTACTGGTGCTGATACATGACCAGGACGGAGTACGGATTTCAGATTCAAGGGTGATTTACAAACAATGCAAAAAACCAACCAACCTTGTAAAATGAGCACAAATGATATAGAAATCCCTGTGGAATGATAAACATGGAGCTCTTGCTGCCATTTGTATAGGAGTCATTCATAGAGTGAATCTGGCTGACCTACAAATTCAGCTCGGCTGTTTACTACTGTAGTTGGATCAAATGTTGTGGACAATGCCAAGCTAAAGTCAATGGGAGTATTGCCACTGACTTCAGTGCGTGCAGGAATACTAGTTCTAGAAGGCTGGGGCAGGCCTTCAGTGGCTGTCTGATGACATCAACGGAACTATACTGATATATATCAGTTGAGGATAAGGCCATCAACTTCTTAAAACCTGGTTCTCTCCTGGCTTGGAAGTGATGAAACACATCCATAGAACTAAGGAAATCATTCAGATCAACCCAGGCAGATTGAAATTGCTGCTAGCCACGGTTAGCTTTCTTATAGGGTTTTGTGTATATAAAAGGCTATTGTGAGCTGAAGAAAAGAATATTACTTATGGCTGTTCCCTGGCTTGTCCACTGAAGCAAACCTGAGCTTTTAACTAATGTGTTTATGCTTTGACAACCTTTCAAAGCCTGAGCCTATGATAAATTCAGTAAGGGCAAAGTCACTTGAATGTTTTGCAGCTGAACACAACATTCCACATCTCACCTGATTTAGTTAGCAGCTCACTTAAATATCAAGGGTCAACTTGCGTTTGCGCTTTTCTTCTGAGAAGAAAACTTCCATGGGTTTGACCTTGCAGTGTTTAAAAGAGGGTTGGAGTTCCCCTCTTTGTTCGCCTTTGAGAGAACTGGCAGGAGCAGAGCTAATGCCGCCACTTGCTTTGTTTTAAAAAGTAGCAGAATTCTTCAGCTTGTTGCATTTTTTTAATAGGAGGGATGTGGGATGTGCCAGTTGGGCGGATGGAGGACTCACGTTGCAATGAAAATAAATAGTTTTGTGGGGAGATTCTGACAAAATCTGTTTCTAGAGCTCTCTGTCAGTGTCCCTGCTTATAAATAATAGTTTTCAGTTGTCTTGGGGAGAGGGGGAGGCAGGAAAGAGGGGTGGTGGGGGTGGGGAAAGACAAGAGTATGAGCCCTGGAGGCAGTCCGTTTAAGTGGAAGGTAGAGTGTGATAAATAACATTTACCTCTGATAGGCGTTCCAGATAGGGAGAGGTGAGTACAGTTGAGCTGCATGAAGTAAACCATTTGTTTCCTTCGTTCATTCAACTCGGGGGTAAATTCTGCAGGAACAGCTCTTGGTAGTCTGCCATACTTCTGTGGGTGCCCTTATCAACATTCCTTGTACATTTTTTTTCTAGCAATGTTTGAACAATGGTGACAATGCCCCCTCCCCCCCCCACCAGAAAAAAGAAAACATATTTTTTGTGGAAAAAGATTTAGTTAAAATTTCTGATCTTCAGAAACACTCAAACAGCTGTTGGATATGGTTAAAAAAATCAACAAGAAATGATTTAAAAAAATTGTTGAAAAATGTGTAGAACTTCAACCAGCTCTGTTTTTTTACCATTAAGGATGTTGTAAGCAAGCCACTTTCCCAGCCTGGTGTGCAAACAGTCTCCTTTACTATATGAAGTCCAAACTTAACTGCTTGTTGAGGTTTTAGCTATAGCAACAAACAAAACACTGAAATAACATAAAGATTAGCCCACATCTCCACAGGCATTTTTGCTCAAAGGGTTCCTCTCTCAGGACTACTCAGCCCACACCCTCGATCTTCTCTGCCAAAGACCCACTCTGCTTATACTGAAGCAGGGTATGAAATCATCTGCTTCAGAGTCAGCAAAATCCATGTAACTCTTTCCCAGCAGGATCAACACCTCCTAATAGGATGGGGGTATTGCAAGCAAATATTGCCAGACTATTATAGGCACCCACTGTATATCTCAAAAATTCAAGCTTAAAGAATTAGTTATACCTACCTAGAAACATTCTGTCATTTATTGCTGTGGATATTAGACCTCAGTGGTATTTGTATATAAATATTGTGTTAAACAAATACAACCGGATGCCTTGATTGTGCTTTGAGGACTTTAGTTTATTATAATCTTGGTTCAAAAACATCCCTCAAAGTGAAGATGTAAAATATGTCAGGAAATCCTATACGTAGAGGGCCTGATTCTCCATTGCCTTGTGCTTTGTGTAATCATTTGCACCTGTTCAAAGGGAGTATAAAAATCCAACCAAATCAGAATTTTCTTCTCGCACTGCTGGTAGTGCTTTACACGCCTCTTTTGCAGTGGAAAATCAGGCCCATGGTATTTATGTGAACTGCGTGGCGGTACGGGTTATTACTATAATAGTGATAACACTTTGCTCTTACAAAATGCCTTCCATTTGAGGGTTTCAAAGTGCTGAGATATGCTGACTGAAGCACGAAAATTAAAAGGCACAGAAATCAAAAATTTGAAGCGAGAAATGTGTTTTTAAAATTATCCTCGTTTAAGAGGGCATATGATAGCAGTCTTCAAATATTTGAAAGGCTGCCATAAAAAAAGATGGAGGAAAGTTGTTCCCTCTTGCCACAGAAGGCAGGAATGGGTTCAAACTACAGCATAGCAGATTCAGATTAAATCTCAGGGAAAACTTCGTACCTGTAAGAACAGTAGGACAATGGACAGACTGCCTAGGGAGGTTGTGGAAGCTTACAAAAGGAGGCTGGATCGCCATGTGTCTCTTGGATGGTTTAGACACAACAAATCCTGCATTTTGGCAGGGGTTTAGACTAGAACAGGGGTCGGCAACCTTTCAGAAGTGGTGTGCCGAGTCTTCATTTATTCACTCTAATTTAAGGTTTCGTGTGCCAGTAATACATTTTAACGTTTTTAGAAGATCTCTTTCTATAAGTCTATAATATATAACTAAACTATTGTTATATGTAAAGTAAATAAGGTTTTTTAAATGTTTAAGAAGCTTCATTTAAAATTAAATTAAAATGCAGAGCCCTCCGGACCTGTGGCCAGGACCCGGGCAGTGCGAGTGCCACTGAAAATCAGCTCGCGTGCTGCCTTCGGCACGCGTGCCATAGGTTGCCTACCCCTGGACTAGAAACTAGATGGTCCCTTCTAACCCTATGGTTCTGTGAAAATGAATGTAATTCAGAAGAGTGAGGTAGGATTTTTTTATGTTTTGATGGTACAAGGTAAAGGAAACATAGGAATAAAATGAAGGTTGTTCTCAAGAGGATTTAGTATAATCTCGTCTATTAATCAGAAAAGAATTACTTATTTCTTTATGGATCAAGGCACACGTTTTAATGTCTCCTAATAATTCTGTTTTCATCTTGCAAGATAGTCTTTTTTCTGGGATGCACTATTAAGTGTCACTTTTTTTTTCTTTATGGACTAAGAGTGTGATTGATATACAGTATATATAAATAAGCCCCTAAGACTTAGCAGGTTCAAGTGCCTTGCTGTTCCTTATCAGTGACAGCCCTAAAACCAATTCATTCATATACTACGAAGTAGAAGTAATTCCAAAAGCATCAGAACTTTCACATATTGCAATAGAATTTACATCTTAGAAACCAATGCAGTATACACGACGCACTTCCTATGACCATCAGCATAGCTTGCACCGTTCAATCTATTAGTCAATTTAACTTCCACAGCTGAAGTAAATTGTGACTCTAAGACTTTTACTCTGTGATTTATTGAATTTTAAATAATTGCATTGTAGAAACAGCCAGGTCGGCTATGGTAGCATCCTTCATAAGTCAAGAAATCCCTGTGCAAAGCTTATGATCCTATAGCAAAATGGTGACAGGGAAGAATCTTACTTTATATGATTAACTACTTGGGACCTGATGCAAGCCCCTGGAAGTTGATATGAGCCGTTGATATGAGCCATTGATTTCTGTGAACTTTGAATCAGGACTGTTTTACTTGGTTGCTTGTGGGTTACTGCTTTAATGGGTTGCTTGTCAGAAATAAATGGGTGTCAGAATGAAAAGGAGAATACATGTTAACATATATAAACAACCCTGTGTTTTTATTCGCTCCCTGTAGGGTTTCAATGAAGAAACCAAAAGCAAACTCTTTGCTCGCATCTCAGGGGGTCTATATTTATTTGATTAGTGAGGTTTATGCCTGTAGCTCCTCAAACACTGACATGAGGATACATTTGTGCATGGAAAAGGACAGTTAGTAACTGTGGTTATGGTACCAGTACTTTTCCTGTGCTCACTTTCTGATTATGGTGTGAATGCATTGTTGACATGTGGATGCTTATTGAAATAAGCGACTTTAACAAAAAGCTGTTAATGTATGAAGTGCCTTGAATTCTTTTTTGGCCATCGGAATGAGATCGCGCCTTTTACACGGTATTCAAAGTGAGGCCTAACGTGGCTCATAGAACATCAATATCACTTGTCCCTTTGTACTTTATTTTAAATTTTGGGTCTCCCTTGCAAGCCCCAGACTAATTTCTCCCTCCTCCTTGCCTGTGGACATACATCTCTCGGGTGGGTGCTACCACCGTCAAGGCTGTGGTGCTGGATATTAGTTAGTGACGTGTACTACACAACAAGTTAGATTCACAAAGAAACTTAAGTGTGGTTTCCTGGCCTGCTCCTGGACACCCAGTGGGTGGGCAGTAGAGGGGATTAAAGGTCACACGGAGTGTCCCCCCGCCCAGGCCTCCTTTCTGCCAAATTCTGCTGTATTGCACCCAGTGACAAGTGCCCCAAACTGACCCCAACCCACCAGCTGCTGATTAGCCCCAGGCCCCGGAGTGACCAGCTTCCCTGGCCTGAACCCCCAGTTGCCAAAATCCTCCTATTCCCCATAACCACCACTTCTGTCTTACTTTGGTTGTGGCCTGTGGCAGGATTGCTCAATGGTCACTTGGACCTGGGACTGGTCATTGATGGTCACTTGTCTCATCAACAGCAAAAAGGTGTTTGGACGTCTATGCCCCAGAGCAATGCACGAACTGGGGAAAGGCAGACATTCCTCTGCCTTACTCACCTGCAGGGGCAGATCCAGTAAGCATGCTCAGATCTCACTTACCACATCGGGACCCTCCCTGGTAACACTTAGCCCAATGGCTAGAGTACTCACCTGGGATGCGGAAGACCCCCAGCTCATGTCTCCCCTCTGCCTGAGGGAGAAGGGATTTGAACAGTGATCTACCACTTCTTGGATGAGTGCCTTAGCTACTGGCCTATAGGATATTCTGCTGTGGGGGTCTCTCGGTCTCTCCTGCTGAAGCTGTTCCACTGTGGATAAATAATGTCCCCTTAACTTCCATTGCTTTCTATGTATGTCCAGCTGTCGCTGCTTCCATATCAGAATGCAGCTGTGAGGTTTCAGTCATCAGAGGGACAGGATGCTGAACAGATGATGTAGTTGTTGACCTGCACATTTTAGTTGGCTCATCCTTGGGACAGAAAAAGGATCTGCATGTTTTTAAGCAGGAAAAGTGAACTAAGAGTTAATAGAGCTGCCATTTCCTTTTCTTCTGTCTCTAGGTCCCCACCGTCATTTTTATTGGACCAATTTTCTCTTTGCCCTTCCATCTACTCTGACTGCTTTTTAACAACGCTTTATAGCTGGCAGAAGTATTCATTGCAATTCAGCCTTCATCATGCCTTCTTTCATATAACTTTTAATAAGTTCACAGCATGAAAGGTTTCTTTTTTCTCCTCTAGGTCAGTTGACTTTGACTTATGGTTTTATTTCCCTTCCGTCCTAATCTTCATCAAACACCCAAGAGGTTTCAGATCTGTCTCTTTATCTTCGTAGTAGTATGTTATTAAATGGTGCAGCAGCAATAACAGAAACTAGTCTTTCTGTTCAAGTGCATTCTACTAAAGCGATTTCCACTGCAAAAATCTGCCTTTGCAGAATGTACAAACCATATAAAGGAATGGAGGCTGATCCTTAGTTGGCGTAAATAGGCACAGCTCTAGAGAGCTGCCAGTTTACACCAGTTGTGGATCTGGCCCAAACTGTACAACTACTGCAGCTGAAATTGGTTACCAAGTCAGTGTCCTTGGAGTATAGAACAAGCCTCTGGCTTGGTCACATATTAAAAAAATCTGTTCTTGGTTCTACAGGTACAACTGCCATTGGCCATGCAATTAGAAACCGCCCGTGGTCCTTGGTGAAAATTCTAAGTTTTACACCCATCCCACTTCCACCATCAATCACACAATAGTATTATTTACAATGGAAAACAATAGCAGACAAGTATTCTCTTGCACTGTGTGGCCAATTGCTTTTGAAAATATAAATCATGNATGCTGCAAAACCTCTGTTAGGCCTGGTCTACACTACGATGTTAGTTCGAATTTAGCAGCGTTATACCGAATTAACCTTGTACCCGTCCACACAACGAGGCCATTTAATTCGACTTAAAGGGCTCTTAAAATCGGTTTCTGTACTCCTCTCCGACGAGGGGAGTAGCGCTAAATTCGAACTTGCTGGTTCGAAGTAGGGTTAGTGTGGACGGAATTCGAAGGTATTGGCCTCCGGGAGGTATCCCACAGTGCACCATTGTGACCGCTCTGGACAGCAATCGAAACTCGGATGCTCTGGGCAGTTGGACAGGAAAAGCCCCGCGAACTTTTGAATTTCATTTCCTGTCTGCCCAGCCTGGTGAGCACAGGTGACCACACAGAGCTGAGCAGCACAGGTAGCGATGCAGGCCGACAACCGCAAACGAGCACCAGCATGGACCACACGCGAGATACTGGATCTGATCGCCATATGGGGAGAGGATTCAGTGCTCGCAGAACTGCGTTCCAAGAGACGGAATGCAAAGATCTTTGACAAGATCTCCAAGGGGATGATGGAGAGAGGCCACAATCGGGACTCCATTCAGTGCCGTATAAAGGTGAAGGAGCTCCGACAGGCCTATCAGAAGACGAAGGAGGCCAACGGACGGTCCGGGGCAGAGCCGCAGACATGCCGCTTTTACGATGAGCTGCATGCAATTCTCGGAGGGGCCGCCACCACTACCCCACCCCTGAGCGTGGACTCCGAGGAGGGGTTAATGTCTTCGTTGCATGACGAATCTGCGGACGGGGAAGAGGAGGAGGAGGAGGACGACGAACTTGTGGAGAGCACACAGCGCTCCATTCTCCCCGACAGCCAGGAGCTCTTTCTGACCCTGACAGAGGTGCCCTCCGAACCCTCCCAAGGCGGCATCGCAGACCCCCTGGAAGGGACCTCTGGTGAGTGAACCTTTTCAAATATCTCAAACATGGTTTAAAACAAGTATTTGTTTAATGATTAATTTGCCCTGGGGACTTGGGATGCATTCGCGGCCAGTACAGCTACTGGAAAAGTCTGTTAACGTGTCTGGGGATGGAGTTGAAATCCTCCAGGGACATCTCCATGAAACTCTCCTGGAGGTACTCCAAAAGCTTTTCCAGAAGGTTTCTGGGCAGGGCAGCCTTATTCCGTCCTCCATGGTAGGACACTTGACCGCGCCATGCTAGCAGCAAGTAATCCGGTATCATTGCTTGACAAAGCTTGGCAGCGTATGGTCCCGGTGTTTGCTGGCATTCAAGCAACATCCGCTCTTTATCTTGCTGTGTTATCCTCAGGAGAGTGATATCGTTCAGGGTAACCTGTTTGAGATATGGGAATGTAATTAGGGGGACAGAGGTGGCCCCGTTCCTACTGGGCTGTTTGCCTGTAGCTGAAAAGAAATCTTTCCC